>JAYXIM010041785.1:0-220256 GCA_037575425.1 Anastrepha fraterculus | reverse complement strand
CTCTCTCTTACTTACTTATGTGGCGCTACAACCGTGTGGAGGTTTTGGCCGAACCCAAAATAGCGCCCCAGCTGTTTCTATCCTGCGCTTGTTAATGTCAGTTGGAAATCTCGAGTGAAGACAAGGCCTGCAGCACTTGGTCTTTCCAAAGGAAATGTGGTCTTCCTCTTCCACACCTTCCTTTTGTACTTTTACACCCTTAACTATGTCCATGTCCTTATATAGTTCACACAACTCGCTGTTCCACCGTGCGCGGTACTCCTTACTACCGCAGAGAGGACAAAGATCTTATGTAGAATTTTTCTCTCGAATGCTCTCAAAAATTCGAGGCTTATTTGTTTCTTTTATTGGAGTGAGTTTTTTAATTGGTGGGTCCCAAGCCGCTTCACACTTTAGTTCACTACGGATGGATGTCCGTAGCTTGCCCAAGAGACGCCGCGTGGAGGCAGTGTGTAAACTTGAAACGAAAAGGAGACAAAGATCGGCTGAGAATTTGCCATGTCAATTATAATCACGCACTTTGCTTTGTATTTCTAGTCTTCTAGTTCTTGTCTTTCTAGACCCACTGGAACCCTACCTCACCCACCAAAAAACACAAAATACTTCATTGATGTTAAAACGAAAGATCAAGTAAGAAAAATCAACTTCTTTCAACAGATGTTTTTTATTATAAAAATAAAGAAAAAACAAAGTTGTTTTTTTTCAATAAAAGGCAATTTTTCAGCCTCCATTTCATAAGCTTTGTAAAAAATTATAAATCCTGAAATGTCGTGATTTTCGGCACTGAAAAATACCGTAATTCCGGAATGCCGTGACTTACATCCCTACCATACACATACATATGGTGCAGTACGCCAGCTATAATACGACGACAGCTATTGTGGCGCTGTCACATTGGCAACAATTGGCACACAAACACAGGCAGCTAAAAATAAATATTCAATAATTTTTCTACTAAATGCCATGAAAAATTTTTTGAAGCAGTCGGTTCTGTATGCGCCAACGCCTCAGCCGGACATCCGCCCATAGTCCCGTGCTGTTACTTCTTCCTTTTCCTTACTAACAAAACCACTCAAACTATAGAGATCTTAAGTCTTGCAATTCTAGTTCATTTACCTGCCGGTGATGCTGCTGACGATCTTTTGCCAGCAGAAAGAATACCAAAAAACAAAAAAAAAACAAAAAACAATTAAAATGATTCTTAGCATTTTTTGACAATTCAATTGCGTCCAAGAAAGGTTTCAAACATCACCAGCCATTCATGCACCGGAAGTGCCGTCTTGCCGCAGTCTCGGTTTCCTACTTATCCACATAATTGAGTTGTACACATTTATTATTTACTTACTCAGCTCAGTAATATAAAAATAATTTTTTTTCTACTTTTCATTAATTTTATGCAATTCATTTTGCTGGCCATCTTCAATATTACGCACACTTTTAGCATTCATTCCACATTTGTGTTATCGCTTTAAAGAATATCCTTCATTACCTTTGCATTCATCCTTAATTGTGTGGCTCTCTTAGCATGTGGCTTTTGTCCGGACCACACCGGCTGTAAAATTTTGTCCTGCTGCTGGAGTCTTTCAAAGCATGATTGGGCTTTTGTTTAACTTCAACAGCATGAGGAAGTAATTTATTTGAAAGGAATGAATGCGATAGACAATTTCTTTTTTTTTCTAAATCTTTAAACAAACTACACTTTAGAGAATTTAATGTCATCAAAAAACAAGGACCACACAACTAATGGTTTAAGTTCAACTTTTGTTCAGCCTCGAAGAAGAAAATATATTTCGTCTGTATAAAACAGCTCCTACAACTGACGATATCTGATAAGGCGTTCTTCTATGACAGCCGTTTACCGCTTAGGGCCGAGACCAAAAAATTCCGGCTTGCGAAACTCACCTGACTTATAAATACTAAGTACAGGCAGGCCTTTTCGATCTTGGCTCTTTCAAGTTTGGTCGGGCATATGCTCGTCTCGCTAGTGACTTTATTATCAAGTTCATATATACCTTCCTCCGTGTCCACAATTAATTTTTGCTGTACGGAATCTGATATTCATCAATGAGTCAGTATCCGATATCCTTCCTTTACCATTTAGCTATGACTGCATGCTGGTAATGCGCATCTACCAACTTCTAAAGTATGTAAAATCCTGGCAATGACTCTATATAAAAAAACATCCAACTTCAGTGATATCGTATCGGTGGCTGAATCTTTTAATCAGTGATTCATCAATTCATTTTCCATGGCCAAATGGAGATTGGCAATGCACCTTCTCCTTGAATGTGGCGCTATAGCACAGGGAAGGTTGAGACATCTCAGCAGCCACTCAATCCAGCCCAGTTCTACCTTGAGTTTATAAAAGGAACTGGGTCTGGATGAGGTACTATGATGAGTAGAAGGAACAAAAGTCCTCGAGGTCGAAGTGCAAATCTCAAATCAATCTATGTCTATATTTACCGGAGAGTATTGAGTCTGTAATGTATAAAGTATCCGGGAAGAGGAAGAAGCTTATAGCGAACTCTGCTGAGAAAATCACCAAATTTCACGCACTTTTGAGATCTCACAACCGAAAACGCTTTAGGGAATGCCCTATTTCTAGAGCAACCTAAGAACTATTCTAAAAATTCTAGTAGAAGATTGTATGCTATCACCTGTTTAAGCTGAGTACTCATTTGCTATAGTTACTTTTTGTCACATATTTCTTTTGGTTTCTTAGTCTTTCTCAACTTTGGAGTTAAAAGTTTCAACAGTGATGGATTAGCCCAATCGAGTGATATAGAGGAAGCCTGCCATCGTATTGTTAAAACCGATAGAAAGGTATTGGGTATTGAATTGTTAAATTTAGAGTCATAACCAAGATTTTACATTAAATGCGCATTACCAACACTCAGATATAGCTAAAAAGTAAAGGAAGGATATCGGATATCTGACTCATTGATGAAAGTCAGATTCTTAGACAGAGAAATTGGTAAGCAGTCAAAATAGAATGTGCGCATGGAAACGGGTATGGATGAGGTTAATACTAAGCTCTGTAGTGAGATGAGCATATGCCCGGCAAACCTTGTTTATCAATCAGGTGTTAGTACTCCAACCTTCGCAGGCTTAATTTTTGCAAAACGTCCGAACGACGCATTTATTGCCATCTTTTCAGAGCTGGCAAGCAGATGTGTTCTGCTTTTCCCCCGTTCAACTTTTTGGCTTCGTAAGCCAGCCGGAGATTTGAGGTAGGTAATACTTGTGGGCTGCCTTATTTTAAGATTGCGCACAGGTTTGATTATAATCGAATGCTTTGGCACTTGTTTCACATGTTTTTCACATTCGAGAATAAATTTTCAGTTGGTTACAAATGGAAAGCGAGTCTTAACACATGGACTGAAAAGTCTCGTGCCTAACACATAGATGGCACTTGAATTCACCTCTTTTTTAGTTACTACTAACCTTAAAAAGGCAGCTGTTAAAATTTCATGATTTTCTATTTCGCGAGTTATTGTGCTAAGAGTGATGCTACTTTTATTATTTTCAAAAAAAATGGAACAAAAAAAATGTCGTGTTTTAATTTTACACTGCTTCTTGATGGGGAAAAATTCAGCGAAACAATGGCTTGAAAAGTTAAGTATTATGGGGACTAAGCTCCATCAGAAACCACAAAAAAACGATGGTTTGCTGACTTTAAACGTGGTTGTAGAAACACCGCAGATACAAATCGCAGTGGACATCCAAATGAGGCGGTAACACCACTTTTCTACAAAAGTTTAGAGTAGAGTATGAGTGAGTTGACGCGGGAACACAATGAAGAAATATTTTCTTATTAAACGTGGATGAACAGTGTATAACTCTCCTCTGAAAGGTTAGCAGCAGAGCAGCGAAAAGCTAACAGAAAGAGAAAGCCAGTAGATCACTCAAACTTACTCAACATTTCTCTGAGTTTCAGGACATAAGAACATCGAGCGAAATGATGAGCTTGCTAGGAAATAGTCAACTGAATTGGTCTCAGATGTCTCCTACCCGATCATTGGCATCCACCTGACTATTGTTAAAAGGAAATTGCACAACTTATTTTTCAGGAAAGCGCAGAAAAAAGGAAGCTCATTTTCTTCGTGTGGTTTTTCGAAAACCCAGTGGCCTCAGTACAATAGACAAAAAGACAGACAGAAAGTTCTGTAGACTCCCCACCATTTAATTTCCAAACTTGTAGCTGTGTTTACTGGTCATTGTATGATCGCTACTAATGCAGAAAAGCTAGGTTTACGATTTAACCCTCAATACAAAAGCTGTGGGGACCTTTCAGAGAAGGCGACTTTTGAATATATTCTCTCTAAATGTCCGGGCTTGGCAGTTTAGGCGATTACGGTCATTCGATTAAGGTGTTGCTATCTTCGACAGCCTGGGGCATTGCGCCAACCTAAATCCCATCAATCTTCTCCATTACATCAATAGCTCTATGTGGCTGTAGATATCTGCCTGTTGGACGTCTCATAATGACATCCAAACGGAACTTTTGTGTTACTTGGGAAGCCCCAAAGTGGTACTTCAACCATTTAGCAACCATTTCACCTACAAATATTTCAATACGACGAAAAAATTCTTTGCTTAAGCCAAACCAAATCACCAATGCACCTACATTTGTGTCTGAGTATCTTAATCTGACAACTAAACTGTCCAGTCGGAATAAATGATAATGGCTAAGCCTAAATATTGGACATCGAACATATTAATGTCAAATATTTCAGTGCTTAATTGACGTACTACAATTTGATTGTGTGCAATTCTAAGACAAAGTGGATCAATTAAGCTCAAAATGCTCATTAGGACTGAGTAAATAAATTTTAAGCGGAAATTTTTTGTTTATAAGAATATTTTCTTTGAAAACTCATCACTAAAAAATACAAAAAAGTCCACTGGTTTTTTTCCGTATACGAGTAGTGCACAGTTCCTTACTCAAGCGCCGACTATGGTTGACTTTAAGTCTTCTTTTAGTATTTAGCGGAGATTAATACAGGTCGCATCCGCGCACTAGTCGCAGTTGCCGAATTTTTTGCTTGTTAAACTGTCAGCAAATTATGCATATTTCGCATTTTTTTGGCATTTCAACGCCGTCATAAACATTTTGATTGAAAACCTGCAGCCTACATAAAAACATACCTAAAAACTACAAAAAAATAAAAACTCAACTTGCCGACTCAGCACTGGACTATACTTTAATATTGTACGGGCTGAGGTGCTGGGTTTATTCACTGCCCAGTTGGACGCCAGCATATTGTGGTTTTTGGTGTACTTTTGTACATAAATGATTTAATGATTTTTACTAAATTGGCGCTGGCATGTAAAGGCGACTTAAACACGAATGCGTGTTGCTTATATACGCCTGCATAGTGGAAGCAAAAGCAGAAGCTCAAGCGTCAGTTCAGATGCTGCCTGCTGTTGCAACTTCGCATGCGGATGGCGTTGACGAGCCACGCCATAAAAATTTGTCAATTTTTAATTGAAATCTCTGCTGAGGAGCTAAACTGAAGCGGCATCCGCAAGTACGTACAAACTTACATACTCGTACATGCATACGTTTCTGCTTAAGAGCTTGAAGCTTAACTTTCATGAAATCCTTCGTGCGCGGCAACTGATTTTTTGCTTGTTTCTTTCACCAGCCACTGGCCGTTTTACGCGCAAATATTCGTAATGCGCATGACAATGTGGATTTGTGAAATAGTTGAAAATTCGCACATGCGCATAGCACAGTAAGCTATTTTGGGTAGTTAATTTCAATTACAAGTCTCCAGGGAATATGTCAAGAATGTCACTCGAGCTGGTTGTGGTAAAATTGAAATGGCACTTTAGCGGTGAATTGGGAATTTTATGTGCCCGCTCGTTTGTTACTAGCCGACAACGGTGATCCGAGGCCTCGGCACTGACAATAAGGGGTTTTTTGTAAATAAATATGTCCTCTGATTTTATAGCCAAAGCTAAAATAAGTAAAATTTATTACAAGTGAAGAACTTTGACTGCAAAAATTTCGAAGATTTTATCTGATGTTGGTGCTTATTGTAGGCTTAACTAAATAAATACGACGAAATTGTTGAATAATATTTTTTTGAGTTCTTATATCAAAAACAATGAAAATTTCATAGTTTCATTTTTTAAAAGTCATTGTTAACAAAAACTTTCTTCCAACGGTGATGTATTCGCCTTCGATAAGAAGGCGTTGCTGGACCTCAATGCCTTTCTTTTTTGATTTTACTGGGTCAGATACATATACATAGACTATTAAGTTTAAGTAGGATAACATATAATTAAACCAAAACAATTTTTTGGAAAAAAAATTTGGAAAAAAAAAATTTGTTTACAAAAATTTTGAACAAAAAAAGTTTTTTTCTGAAAAAAAATTCAATGAAAAAAAAAAAATGAAACTATAAAAAAATTCTTAAAATTAAACAAAAAAAATTTGCTTACAAATATTAAAAATAGGTAAAGCTTTTTTGTTCTTTGTTTTCCCAAAAAAAATTTTTTTGCTTTTGAAAAACAAAATTCATTAAAAAAAATTTAAAAAAGGAAATAAAGAAAATTTTTTTAAATTAAACAAAAAATCTTTGCTTACAAATATTAAAAATAGAAAGTTTGTTTTGTTCTTTGTTTTTCCAAAAAATTTTTTTTGTTCAAAATTTTTGTAAACAAATTTTTTTTATTTAATTTCTAAAATTTTTTTTAAATTTAATTTTTAAAATTTTTCTTCCATTCTTCCAAATTTTATTTATTGTACTGTTCTTATGGATTGCCGTATAGGACCGATATCATACGACCAATTTATAAACGATTCAGATCCTTAAGGCGAACGTAGGGTAGTCCCTTCGTTACACAGGGCCAGAAATCTTCACTAGGATCGTCACGTCTAGGAAAACTAGTGTTACAGAGTTGGTGTTGGTATTTCTACTATAAAATGTGACCTTTTGTGTGTAAGTCCCTCTATCGCTGTTATGAGAACTTTCTTTGTCAAAATGTCATTGTCATTCCTCAAAAAAAGCGAATGTTTTTAATTTCGAATAAACCATACCCGGATTTTTTTTTTATTTCTTAAAAATTTTAAAGCGAAATTCGTATTATTCCCGATTCTATGAACACTTAAGTGACTGCCCGTCGGTTTCGCACCGTAGCGCGCGTTAGTTAGAACGACGGTTTATCTCGAAACTACTTTTTTTCAACTGGTAGGGATTCTAGCTTAAAAAGTTATCGACCAATCGTTCTAAAACTTTTCGGGATTTTTTCTTTATTCAATTCTAATCTATATGAACCTAATTCTCGGATAATATTATTATTTAAACTATGTTTTTTTAAGCAAAATAGATGAAGAAATATGGTATAAAAAACTACTTTGTGATCAAACGCCTCAAAAGCATGCAATTTTCAATATTTAGGTTCAATTAGGTTAATATTCTTAGGAAATATGTTATTAATAAAAAAAAAATTGCTGCTGATTTCAGAGAAAAATTGCAACTCCAGGAATTCCCACCAGCAAGACACTCGGATAGCGATCGTCCATGGACAACACGCTCTAACGCCATCTCCCGCGGAAATAGCTTCAAAAAATTTAAAAGTGCACCTTAAAATAAAAATAAAATATCCTCTAAACTTAAAGAATTTCTGATTATTCCTTCTTTGTTTAAAAAATTCTCGAAAAATACCAAAATTTTGGCCTCCTAAGCCGGTTTCCCCCCCTTAAAAGTCCCCACAAATTCTGTAATAGAGATAAGATGGTAAATCTAGCTTTTCCGCGTCTGTGTTGATCGTTCAATGTTCGATTGCGAGTTTGGAATTTGAATGGTGTGGAGTCCCCAGAAATTTCTGAGTCCTCTATCTATTCATCAGCAGTTTCATTCGCTTCTAAGTTTCTATACTCTGGAACGCCGATCAGAGAAATTTTACCTGCACACCCAAGATATTCAATATTTTCCTTACAGGAGTTAACTAGTTTAGATCTACACCATGGCGTCGTCAGAGCCTTGATCGCGGCTTGCCTATCGCTCTTACGTTCTCGAAGTATTTTGCATGCCTGCAGGATCGTAAAAGCTTCTGCCTTAAAAACACTAGCAGTATTCGGCAGTTTTAAGGAAACAGAAAAATTGTGTTGCTCCCTTGCTCCGACTACCGATTCCATCTTGGATCCATCAGTGAAGATAAAGGTACCAGCTTTGGTGCAGATTTCCCCCTTGTTCCAATTCTGCCTATTTGGAAAGATTGCGACTGAGAGATACAGAGACGTAAATTGGGAAAACGCATAAAGGAAAACTGTCGGACCCTTTTCACGTGATAGATGATGCCTTTACCAATGAAAATCAACAGAAGTGCATCCAATGGTGATAAACAACACATCTGTTTGCTCACGTACCAGCTGTGTGACCACAAAATGCCGGCACAAGCCATGCAGGAGAAGTTGAAACCAATCGGCTTCAAAGTCAACATCGGAAAAGCGAAATCGCTGCATCTCAATGACACCATATCGGAACCACGAATGATGGATGCACAACGGTTCGAAACCGTTGACGAATTCTGCTAATTTGGCTGCATGGTTACCTCGGATGACGATTCTGAGGTGGATGTCGAATATAGACTTAGCAAAGCTAAATCATCTTTCGGGATCCTCGTCCATTATGACAAAACATCTTCAACTTGAACGTCAAATCGGTTCTATTGCACCACCGGGAAAGTAACTGTGAAGATCACGAAGCGCCTGCAAACGTTCATAAAACGCTGTCCCGGACAATAACCAACTCCGGGTTCTTGGCGCAAGCTAACCAGGTCGACGTTGCATCAGAAATCAAAAAAAGGAAATGGCAATGGATCGGCCATACGCTAAGGAAAAATGACGACATTCTCTCTAGTAGGAGTTAGCAGACTGCGTACCACCTGGTGATGCTCACCAGAAGCTAAAATTGAGCCTCTCGGATTATCGTCGAACGAACTAAGATTCCTAGCATAAAACCGTGTTCGATGGCAAAGAGAAGTGATCCAAATAGGAGTTACAGGATCGCATATATATTATATATTAAGTTTCAGGTACAAAAACTTCAAAAGTTTACACAAATATGAGTAACATAAACAGGCATTTGAATATTTTTACATTTTTGTATTTATATGAATTTAATTATGGACGTCAGCATCGGACTTCTGCAAATTAAACGAGAATCCTGTAAGGCGTAAATGAAGTTTTCTGTGTTAATAAAAATTAAGCGTTATTGTTGTTTCAAATACTTCGACTTACATGAAATGTAATTCACTCATTTCATAAATGGCTTTTCACGTGTCCATAAAAGGCAATACGGCACTTCATAAGCAGTAATCACCAATCAACGCTGCGTTCAAGTGCGCTTGGGTGGTCCTGTTGGTGGCTAAAATTTAGTTCATATGTAATAATTTTGAAGAAAATATTTCATGGTGTCAAGCTGCAAATGTATGCATAGCAAAAAAAAAAAAAAAAAAAAAAACAAAAAAAAATTGACCAAACTTACACTTTAGAATTAAACTTTTGATGAGTTACTGAACTTGAAGATATTCGTAAAAAAAGTTTGTTAGCTAATGTGTAACGAGAATGCAAAGTATATCACAAGTTACAAGGAATTACGGTGTTTTGTTTAGAATAAACCTTCGGTAAATTAAATGCAAAAAAAGTGAACAAGTGACTTCAAGAAGTGTTTTCGCTAGAAGTGCTTCGAAGCATGTAGACTGACCCAGTATAGTTCGCTAATAACTTCCTTCTCTTCCGTGCGCAAGCCGCGGAAAGACTCTGTATCTATAAAAGGAGTTGAAGCTTCCTTATTTGCGTGCTTTCCAGATATCCCTATATTCCTATACGCTGATAATCTAAACCTGACTGGCGGTGCCAAGCGTGTTTTTAACTTACTAAGGTACTCTATCACCAGTAAGCTGGTTAGCTGCTTGGATCTGAGTTCTTAATTATCAATTAACTGCCTGAAAGGTAGACTTCGGGTTTCCAATGGTTTCAAAGTGTCTTAACTTTGGTTGAAATACACCAATTTCGTTAGCGGAAACTGGCCCATCCGTGTACCAGATTATTATAAATTATTTTATTCTGTATTCAGCTACACCCACCCAATTATTTCAGTAACTAAGTCCGTACCGGCCGCCGTAGCCGAATTGGATGGTGTGTGACAGGCAGGTTATGGGAAATCTCTGAGGGGTTTTCTGCCATAAAAAATCTCCTCATTGGAAAACATTTTGCCGTTCGGAATCAGCTTAAAACGGTAGGTACTCGGCCAAAAACCTAACATAAGTGCGCCAATTATTTATTTTTAAGTTCCGTTCCTTGTAAATTTTGGTTCAATGGTGTACTTTGGTATTTGATTAGTTCCTGAAATTACCGATTCTTCTACGACTCAGATATCCCTTATCCTAAATTTGGTATAAGTCATCGTCAATCTCATTTAAAAATGTTTTCGATGCACGCGTTTGGATCAGTTCTCATAATTTACCAGGCATCGAACAATCGCTGTGTAGATTCACGACAGGAATTTAGGGAAGCAATCGCAGCTCATTTTTGCGATGAATCCACAAGACATAAATATTCATATAACTTTCTTTCCCTTTGCTTCCACGTGAGATTTTTAAAGGAAAATCTTGTCTTGTCTAACTACCAAAAAGTAAACCTCTGTTTGTTATTGTTGTTGTAACAGCATAAACATTCCCATAAATCTTTTTGGAATGCTGATGAAGTGACAATTCTTAGTCGGATAAGAATCCGAGTCGTTCAGGTAACGCAGATGTGCAATGTTTGATATTAAAATCGATTTATAATCTAAATCCTGCATAGGACGTGATATGCCCTCAGATTTGCTTTTGAATTTATTTTTTTTTAAATAATGACTGAGATTTTTTTGAGAACAATTTTTTTTTTTTTAATTTTTGGGAACATTTTTTGTTGGTAATTTTCAAAACCTTCTTCTTCTGATCTTTCTTTACTTTTCTTTTATAGAGGGTGTTTTTTTTAGAGGTTAGGTTTTCAAGTTGGCACTACTTTTTTCGTAGATGGTCTTTTTGACAGCTGTCACTTGATTTATGCTCAGTTTGGCTTGCCATTTCATAATGAATAGACTTACACCTGAACAACGTTTGCAAATCGTGCAAATTTATTACGAAAATAATGGTTCGGTTCGCTCGACGCATCACATGAAAATTTTGTTCAGCGATGAAGCTCACTTTTGGTTGAATGGGTATGTCAATAAGCAAAATTGTCGCATTTGGAGTGAACATAATCCACAAGCCATTGCTGAGACGCCGTTACATCCTCAAAAAGTCACTGTTTGGTGTGCTTTATGGGCAGAGGGAATCATTGGTCCATATTTCTTTAAAAATGAAGCCGGCCATAATGTTACAGTCAATGGAGAGCGCTATAGAGCCATGATTAATGACTTTTTCGTGCCTGAATTGGACGTGTTGATGTGGACGACCTTTGGTTCCAACAAGACGGCGCTACATGCCATACAGCCAACGCAACAATCGATTTATTGAAGGAAACTTTTGGTGAGCGCATTATCTCGCGCCGTGGACCTGTGGCGTGGCCTCCAAGATCGTGCGATCTAACACCGCTGGACTATTTCTTGTGCGGCTATGTGAAGTCGCTTATCTACGTAGATAAGCCCGAGACGATTGACGTCTTGGAAGAGAATATTCGGCGCGTTATTTCTGACATACGGCCCCAATTGCTGCAAAAAGTGGTCGAAAATTGGGCCTCTCGGCGGTCACTTGCCCGAAATCATTTTTAAAACATAATGGCAAACCCTTATCTTTATAATAAAGCTAAATTCTTGGCCATAACATTAAATTATATACGTTTTATTTCATCTTGAAAACCTAACCTCTAAAAAAAACACCCTAATTAAGGACTGAGATTTTTGGGGAAAACATTATTAGTGTTTTTAAATTTTTGGGAAATATTGTTTTTTCTTTTTAAACATCCTTCCCTCAGATTTTTTTTATTTTTTTTTATGTTACTGACTGAGATTTTATTTTGGGAAAAAAATATTTTCTTTTAATTTTTGTACATTTATTTTTCTGTTATTTTTCAAAACTTTCAGATTTTTATCTTATTTTTATTTGTTATATTAATGGTTCTGATTATGCTGAGAATATAACTTGGAATGTTATGGGAATCCTATTATGAAACTTGCAGAGCCAGCCAAAGCCAATAATAAAAAAAAGAAAAAAAAATGGAGATGTGTTTCTCGAAAATTGATATACGAAAAAAATCTTCCCAAAAAATGTTTAGCAAAAAAAATAATTTTCGCTAAAAAAAAATTTTTTTTCTTAAATATAAAATTATTTTAAATTATTAATAACAAAAAAAATTTTAAAAATATAAAAAGGTTAAAATTAATAGAATATTTTTTCACTTTCACCAAAACTCTATTCCAAAATTTTTAAATTCTTTTGCGTAAAACTTTTTCTTATTACTTCTTAGTCTTTAAATTTTCTAATTTTTAACAAAAAAGAAATCATTTTCGCCAAAAAATTTTTTTTTAATATTTTTCACGTTAAATTATTAAAAAAAATATTAAAAATTTCAAAAATAATAGAAAATATTTCACTTTCACAAAAACTCTATACCAAAATTTCTAAATTCGTTTCCCTCAAAATTTATCTGATTATCTCTTAATTTTTAAGTTGTGCAACTTTTAACAAAAAATAAATAATTTTGCCAAAAAATTATTTTTTTAATATTTTTCATAATAGTTTATTAAAAAAAATTAAGTAAAATGGTAAAAATGTGAAAATGTTAAAAATAATAGAAGATGTTTCACTTTCACAAAAACTCTCTACCATAATTTTCGGTATCGAATAAATATCAAAATTTTTAACTTCTTTTTTTTAATTTTCCTAACTTCCATTCTTTAGACGTATTGAAATGAATTAAAGTCTTGCGCCCACGTGACTTAGATAAATAAATAAATGTTACACAACCCTAGAAATAAACCAATTCTTATAAGAATTGACGGCAATGTCCAAATTACTTTAACCCGAACTAAAGCCTGCTTTTGTCCGAACTGTCCAAAATACTGGTATTACTTGATCGCTCCCATGTCAAGCCCTTAAGCCCTTAGAAATCTTCTCATAAACTGTGTTACTTGATTTTCAGGAAAGAACCCATAGAAACTTCAAATTCCAATTCCAACATACACAGCCAAAATTCTCTGTGCTTATCATATAGGCCCACTGTTCCATAAATAATAATAAAAGAAGGTTATCTCATTATTAGCTACTGATGCGCAACAACAGACATCACTTTTCCATCAATGTGTGCCACATAAACCACCTTCCAAAAAGAAATACAAAAACAAAACAAAAGGAAAAAAAAACAACTATAAACAGCCGACCATCTCAAAAGAAAGTTGCGTACACCCAGTTGGATTTAACAACCGTTTCAAAATAATTTGTTTAAACCGTCCAAAAAATGTCTACACCTGACTGCCCTTCCATCAGCACTTCGAACTACTCGTACAAGAATATTAATAACAATCAATTAGTATTCATCAGCAGCAAGATTACCAAATTTATGTAATAAGCAGGAACAGAAGGAGCAGATTAACCCTTACAACAACAAGCAGCACGCATGCAACAACTCATGAAACAACGCCACAGCAGCAACATAAGCCAACATTTCTTCGGTCAGGCTGGCTCTCTGAAAAATTTCCTAAGTTGGTTAAACGCAACAAAGCCATGTCGCTGGCTGTTTCGGGATGCACGAAATGTGGGTCAAAATGCAATAACTGCTCATTAACTGATCGTATGCGAGTAAAAGTAACACATCCCAGTACTTCAGAGGAGAAAAGCAAAGTAAAAGCAAATAAAATTACAAAAAACGGATATTAAAATTGCAGGTAGTTGAACAAAAACAGCCGCAAGGATGCGTAGTGAAAAACTAGCCGCTGCAATTAGCCACTACAACCAATGTTTAACCACACAGTGGTAGCTGTGACCCACTACAAACATACATACACACATAATCCTTTATCTCTGCGCTTATCGAAGAGCGAAGAAAATAAATATTTTTATGCGCTCGTAAAAAAATTAGAAATGCTAGAAAGCGTAAAAGTGAAAGTTGACTCATAACGAAGTGAAAAAACTTGTAATGGAATGTCAGCGAGCGTAACGAAAGGACACTCTGTCACAAAAACAAAAACAATTAAAAACAGCAAAAGGATTATTGTCGTTAAAGGAAGCGTGAGGTTAAGGAAAAGTGTGAGCTCTATGTGGAGGGTCTCCTTTTATTTAATTAGGAAGCTGCGCAATGGCAACGCCTTCGCATGCCACCGTAGTTGCGGCTGGAATTTTTGGGAATTTCGACGTCAGGTATTTATCAATGTAATATTTTTGAACATTACTGCCAATTAATGTGACTTTTATCTTTCAACTAATGATTTTACTAATTTAGTAAGATAAGAAAAAATTAACAATAAATTTAAAGCAAAAAATACGTAAAGGAAATTCAGTAATTTTATATTTTTTGATGATCTTTGTTGTTGTTGTTCCTCGAACCTTGAAAGAAAAAAAAATTAAACAGTTTAAAGGCCATTGCCATACACATTTTTTACTCTTTTTTTCATAGGCATTTGATGACATTTTGTGTGGAATATTATTTCAGGCAAATCGCCACCGCGTCTTGGCTGTTGGTGGTACATCCTAGTAGATCACTTTTGGATGAAATCGTCGCATAAATGGGACTCGATTTCATGAAAGTAAGACCATACAGACGTAGCGGAATGAGCTGGTGCGTGAATACGATTCAGTAGTGCTCAGAGTCGAATCTGTCGAGCCCCGGTCATAAAACATCAAATGATAGGATAAGTTTTTTCTTACAGCTGTCGCCCCACGGTAGGCAATGACAACCCTCCGAGTGTATTTATATCATGAATGAGCTCCTCATAAAAAACCATCTGCCATTCGGAGTCGGTTTAAAACTGTGCCTTTAAGTTTATATCTCCATTTGGGGAAAAACATCAACACGCACACCACAAAAAGGAGCAGGACCTCAACCATTCATCCATCAAAAGATGGATGATCAAGTTCCCGTCCTTTCTTAGCCAAATTTAAACAATTAAATAATAAATGATCTATGTGAAGTAAGTGCCATTGGAAGCTACAACTTTACTTCATCATCAGGCAGCATACGGATTCCTCTGACGAAACATTCGAGTTCTTTTGACTTGATCCATTCATTGAGCCAGTTTGCGATGCTCTCGTAAGAAGTGAACTACACTCCAATAAGGGCTGACTGTATTGATCGGAGCAGATGGTAATCCGAAGGTGCAATGTGTGGGGAATACGGCGGGTGAGGCAAGATTTCCCAATTCCTTCTAAATATTTCTGGCCCGATTTAGCAACGTGTGGACTGGCGTTGTCAAGCAGCAAAATCAGTTTGTTCGGCCGCTTTTCTTTGAGAGCTTGATTCAAACGCATTAGCTGCAGTCGGTAGTCGGTAACGATCGCCAGTGATTGTTTCAGATGGTTTAAGAAGTTCCTAATAAATGACTCCCTTTCGATCCCTCCAGATGCACAACATAACTTTTAAAGTGTTAAGATTTCTTTTCGCTGTGGATGGACCTGGATAATCTGGCAGGCTCCAACATTTTCGACGCTTAGAGTTATCATAATATAATATATCCATTTTTCATCGCCAGTGGCGATGCCATGCAGAAAAGCGTTTCTTTTCTGCCCTTCAAGAAACATCTCCCGTGTCACCAAACGTCTCTCGATATCCCTTTCCTTTAATAGACGTGGCACCCAGTTGCCTGCTTTCTGGACCATTTCCATCGCGAGCAAACGTTTACCGACGGTTGATCTGTCAACATCCAACTCTTTAGACAAGGTCTACTTCTACGGACGCTTTTCTAGAAAAGAAGATTTGGGGAGAAAGAATGTCTACAGCCAAATATATTCTCATTTTTTAAATTAAATATCAAAATTGCAAAGACGAATAGCAAAAAAGAACCAAGATGCTAAATTCAACTTCCTTCAATTATATTTCCATAAAGTAAGTAAAATAAAATAACAATTTACTTGAAGCTAAAGTTCTGAACTTAAAGTCACTTATTGAGTTTATCCTAATCGTCGATTCATTTCGTTGCATCAAACGAATTTAAATTAAAATTTTTAATAACACATTTTCAGCTCGTCTTGTCCAACATTTATTGCTTCAACAAGTTTTAACAAAAACAAAGTTTGTTCACGTAATTTATGCACGAACATTTACTATTTATTAATTTTGGTGTACCCAGACCACATCAACTTTTCTGATACCTGCATCTAAAAGTGTTTTTCTATATTGCATATTCACATAAAATATCAATCAGTATATGCGTGTATGTGTGTGCGTATGTATGCAACATTAATATCGATCTATATTTAATCTCCGTGATCTGATCTTTAGTTTTTACGACTATTATAATCCTTAAACGATATTAATATTTCGATGTACATATGTATGCATGTATATGTGTGTGTGTGTGTGTGTGTGCGTGTATGTAGTTGAGGCTTTGCGCGCCACATTACAAACTACAAGTGGCAGGGCATTAAAATTTTTTGTGCGAACATTGGACATTAAATATGAAAAACAATTCCGTAGCTTACACATCACAACCACGCACAAAGAGTCAATGGACTGTGAAACGAATGGAAAAAGCTAAGGCGCCTAGCAGATGAAATGCAGCAGCACCAGCAGTAGGCGCAGAAGCGGTGACGTAAGGTAACTCGCCACCACATCGTCAGCTCACTAGCCTTACATTCATGCATTCACTAGCTAGTCATCAGCCAGTCATCAGCATATGAAGCTGCTAGTTTTGTGTTGCATTTATTGAATGCTCTGGTCCTGATTGTTTCACTTGCGCTATTGGTGTTGTTTTTTGGTTTTTTTTTTTTAATTTTGTTGTTGTTGTTAAATTGTTTGTCGTAAAAGGCGTCTTGGGCCGCCTGTGAAATGTGGTTTTCAACACGTTACATGCGCGATTTTTACGAGCGGTACTTATGGTCAAGTTCACCACAAATGCTCACCCATTTACTGATATTGGCTATTTCAAGTACAATGTTTTTGTTATTGCTCTGCTTTTGTTTTTTCGCCTTTAATTTGTATGCTTGCTTTTATAGACCTACTATGTATGCATGTTTGTATGTATGGCTGTGTGTGTGTGTCTTTTTTATATGTTTTGTGTTAATTTATTTTCTTAATAATTTTTTATTGAATTTTTTATTCATGTCTTCATTAATAAAAACAAGCATTTTGCGATTTTCATGTATGGAAATTCTTGTCAATTAAAGCACTAAAATATAGTAAATAGCGATACAGAGTCAAAACTATATTAATTATTAATTCCAGTAGAGATTAGAAGACCTCAAAGACCTTATTTGCTCTGCGGGTAGGGGAAAAGAATATACCCGCGGTAAGGCATGCCCGTCGTAAGAGGCGACTAAAATCCACCAGGAGAGGAAGTGACTCGGCTGAAAAGGCCCCTTATACCCTTAGTACGCCCAGCGGCAGGGCTGTAAAGCTCATCAAAATCGAGACCAGTAAGGTCCTGATTATGGTATATTGGAAAAATTATTCGGATTAAACAGTCTAAGGGCTGGTAAAAGTAATATTCTATCAACTGAGTACAGGAGGGTGACCCCTCACCAACATGGCTGATCGGTTAATGCTATAATCGCTTCCGTCTCGTTAAAACCCTGGCAGGTCTTCAAGTACGTTCGATGCTGTGTCACCATTAACTTGGTGGTACAGGCTCAGTTGAGACAACTCCGGACTAGTGTCTGCTTCTGGCTCTGAACACAAGGTCCCATAAGTACTCGCGTGGCCTCCTTGCACTTGCATCGGGCGGAGATAGCGTCTTGATGTAAGGGGCAGAGAAAGAAACAAAGTATTAGGCCGCAAAAAGTATGACTGAAGCTATGCAAGCTACCTTTTTGGCCACACCTAACACGTACCGGGCGAAACGATTGGCCTCAAGTCCTCCAGTTCTTAACACACTCTCGCCAAACATAAATGGCCAATGGTAAATTGTGGGCGAAAACAGGAGGTGAATAAGAAATAAACTTAGACCTTTGCTTTGTTTAGCTGTTGACGCATTCATTCATCTAAGCAAAGAAGAGTAATTAAAGCGAAAATCATTTTCGTTCGATGATTTTCTATGCTGATCAACTTGCTTTGTCTTTACGTGATGAATTACTAAATTAAATTGAATCTGTGATCTCCCTTCGCTACAGAATGAATTTGGGGAAGCCCGCCATTTCATAATTTTTGTGTCAATAAAAATCTCTGCTATGCATGTAATGATATCGTATAAACATGTGACATACCGCAAGATTAAAGTATTCTCGGACATTGGTTCCACTCACATACAGTCAATATTGCGAGATCTTTTGGCTGCTGCTTTAGTCCAATGAAAAAAAGCATATGCAGTTCGGAGGCAGCACAAAACTCTAGGCTCCTCCATTCATGGAATAGCATCAGGACGCATACCACAAATATAAACAACTCTTTAGCAAACACAAAGGTAATTTTATTATTGCTGGATACTTTAATGCGAAACACATTCATTGGGGCTCATACGGGTCGAGAATTTTGGAAAGCTGCAACACAGTGAGGATGCCAAACTATCTCTACCGGTAGTTAAAATTACTGGACAACAGATCCAGATAAGACCCCAGGTTTAAATTACTTCCCTATTGTCAGACAAACTCCGATCTGTTTGGTAGGTAGAAGATGGTTTATGGTAAATATTTTAACTATTGTGTATGGGAATAAGTTTCAGCCCTCGTAAAAGAAGTGCCGCTGCTGATACTATTTTTGTGTTCTCTCCAGTAGTATACTGGTGATTTGAAGGTGTATATGTGATGTCTCGATCGCAGTAGTTGTCACTCGCTTGAAGCGTAAAGATCCTTTTTTATCTGACGTCAAAAATGTCTACGTCCGTCCTGAAAAAACAGCATTTGCGGGAAGTCACGCTTCATTATTACCTTTTGAAAAAAAAGTACAGCTGAAACGTGTCGCATATTGATCGATATTTACGGTAATCACGCTCCATCAAATACAACTTGTAAAGAGTGCTTCTGATGCTTCCAAAGTGGCAATTTCGACGTGAGTGATAAGAATTGAACGAGCGAAGGGGCACCGAAAAAATTCGGAGATACTCAACTACAACAATTATTGGATGAAGACGCATGTCGAACGTCTAACCTTTGATGATATGTCTAAAGAGTTGGATGTTGACAGATCAACCGTCGATAAACGTTTGCTCGCAATATGAATAGTCCCGAAAACAGGTAACTGGGTGCCACATCAATTGAAGGAGAGGGGTATCGAGAAACTTATGGTGACGTGTGAGATGCTTCTTGAACGGCAGAAAAGAAAAGTTTGTTTTGCATTGCATGGTCACTGGCGATGAAAAATAGATCTTTTATGATAACCTTAAGCGTCGAAAATGTTGCAGCCTGCCAGGTGAAATATGAAAAATATTCATGCTTCAAAGGTTATGTTGTGCATCTGGTGGGAGGGTGCTATCTATTATGAACTCTTTAAACCATCTGAAACCATCACTGGCGATCGTTACCGACTACCGACTGCAGCTAATGCATTTGAATCGAGTTCTCAAAGGAAAGCGGCCGGAATGGGGCGGTAGACATGACAAACTGATTTTGCTGATTTTTCTGCATGACAACGTCAGGCCACACGTTGCTAAATGGTCCAGAAATATTTAGACGGACTGAATTGATAAATCTTGCCCCTTCCGTCGTATTCCCCAGACATTGCACCTTCGAACTTCTATCTGTTTCGATCAATGCAGTCAGCCCTTATTGGAGAGCGATTCACTCCTGACGAGAGCATCGCACACTGACTCAATGAATAGATCAAGTCAAAAGAGCTCGAATTTTTCGTGAGAGGAATCCGTATGCTGCCTGAAAGATGGCGTTATCTTGTAGCTTGCAATGTCACATGCTTCACATAAATCATTTATTACTTAATTATTTAAATAATTCGTAACTTTGGTTAAGAAAGGACGGAAACTTATTCCCATACCCAATATAATTCTCAAATGAACTTATAATGATTCCCAAACCACGAAAAAATGCAAATCATGCAGCCTCTTATCGTTTAGTCTCATTACTTCCGGAAATTTTTTGGGTATCTATTTGCCACCCGCTCGAAAGAAATTATCGCGCTCAAAGAAGCTATACCTACTTACCAAGTTGGGTTAAGATAAAATCATATTATGATAGACCAAATTCAGTAGAAGAAGCTCTCTAGAAAACAGCTCATTTGTCTCAAGGATTCATAAACTAGATTAGATTTATGGCGCCCAGATGTGGGGAAGTAATGTTTAGATGATACAACGCTTTCAAAATAAGGTATTTCGAAACATCGCTAAACCACCTTGGTTTATTCAGAACGACGACATTCACAGAGATCTGCAGGTGAACACAGTCAACGACTCAATAAACTCTTCCGGTGCTAAGCCTAAAAGAATACAGCAGCACACCAATATTGAAATTTCCGCTCTTTGGAACGAAGCAATATTATACAAGAAGGTTGAAAAGGAACAAACCACTGGACCTAGTAGTTAAACCATTGTTGTAATATGTCCATATTTTGTCCATAAATTATTATTTGTTAGTTTTGTTAATTAGCACGATAAAAAAAAAAACACAAAACAGGACGTTAGAGCCAACTATATAAAAGGTGGCGCAAAATTAATCATCAATTTTAATTTTTGAAAACTTTTTTACTTGAAAACTGATTTTGATGGAACTCTTTATTTTGACCTTTACACGCCCCACTGCTTGTCTGTGTCTATACCACCGCAGTCTAGTTGGGAAGTGTCAAATATGATTGACGTACCTATAGATTGATTAATTTTGCGCCACCTTGTAGGTATATTTGGCTACCCAAACCATATACGTTGGATACCATATAATTTGACAATTGCTCAAAGAAAGACTTATGTAAATACTTTCAAAAGTTAGGGCATATTAATCTCTGTAATTACTGTAAAGAGCGTAAATATCTGCACCGGCAGCCAATTGGCAATTAGGCTCCTAATTTGTGGCTTTGAAATTAGTCGGGAATGCCTGACTTCTCTCACCACTGTTTTCGAATACTTCGATATTAGGCTCATCTGGGTTTCCGGTCACAGCAGCTGGGCTAATGGTTAGACAGGGTACCCTGGATACGGTTTCATCGCAAAACGAGAGGATTGTGGGGTACCCTTGAGAATATGTCGTCTACTACTGGACAGATGGGAAGCGCGCTAACTCAGCAAGTGCTGGGTTAGTGCGAAAACGTGCAAAGTCGCGATATCCTTCTGGCCACAGGTAGATCGGAGGCGGTTGAGGGAACTTCTAAGGATAACAAAGCTACAGCTCTCGAATTTGATGGGTGTCCTTATCGAACACTGTCCATTACATGTCCATGCGGTGAGCCTTAGAATTCCTTCATTCCTTTTTACAAAAGCTGTCTTGAGGATGATGTGCAATCATTTCAGCACCTTCATCTCAGCTTCCCTACTCTAGAATCATCTCAGCACCTTCTTCTTAGCCGGCTTACTCTCATCGGGCAAAGATTTAGACACCTGGGATCTCACTTTTTTTGCTACACACCTGGTGAATTTCATCAGTACCTTGAAGCACTTAATACAAATACGATTAGCCACTGTTTGGTCATCATCCTCTAATCCAACGCCTCTTCCTACTTTTTCCACTTGTGTGTCTCTTTCCTTCTGTGTAACCCTCCTCTAGTCCAAAGCCCTTCTTCCTTTTTCCACCTGTTTGATTCTTTTTCTTCTGCGTTCCGTTCTTACAATAGATGAGTTTTGGTTATTTGTGCAAGTGGGTCCACTAACATGGGCAGCCATTTATCCTTCCCTATCCTAAATCTCTAAACGTCTTGAAACGTGTGAAATTCAAAAAAGTTGGGCATGCACGAATCACGTGGATAGCTTCAAAATATGAACAGTTTTACTGCGACGGTATCGAGATCTACCAGAAAGATGGGGAAAAGTAGTAGCCAGCGATGGGCAATACCTTCAATGATTCACTTGTAACCAATTTTTCAGAATAAAGTTATATTTTCATCAAAAAACAGAGAGATTTTAATTGCGCACCAATGTAAAAATATGTAGATTATGCATTTTTAATCACGAAAATAAATGTTATATTTTAAATTTTTGTATTAGCTATAAATCAATGGGTTTTCTACATGGAAGTGAGTTGAATGGAAATGTAATGAAACTTCCGGCCTTCTGTTCAATGAATTTAAAATAAATTCAATGGGGCCAAATTATTCATATTCTAATATTTTTGTAATTTTTTTAATCCCACTTCAGCGATCTATACATAGCGTAGGCGAAGTAAAAATGTCTGGCATAACTAATTTAAACTCATAATCGCCCAGAGCAGGCGACAACAGACCCACAAAGCCACAATGCGAATGTCTGTGTCTTAAAAACCAGCAGCGATCTATTTATATTATCTGCATAAGAAAATCACAGAGACTTGGCAGTGGCGATGTGTGAAGAGGAGGTGACCGTGAAAATCAATAGAAACCATGAACGAATGGGGCGAAAAGGATAATTTGCCTAATTTATGTGCATATGCCGCCTGTACAGAAGTCAGTTGTTTGAAGCGAAAAAAATTATTCCTTTCTTACAGACTCGCTGTGGGCCGCTGTGTTGTGTTTTCGATAAATAAATGTCACCGCTGTAACGCTTTAATGAGGCAGAATGTGTAGTGCTAAAATTTCTTATTTTTTTATTACTACTACTCATTACTATAGGACACACATACACACGACTGTGCGCGCATTAAACCCAGCAACCGTGGAGGTCCTGGCAACAAGAAAATCCAGAGCATCCCAACCGGGCTTGAAAATTGAAAATTTATTTACATATGCATGCATGTATATATGTGAAGTTGTTGGTATAAATGTGAATGTGTTTGGTGTCCTGCTTATTTGGTGATGATCACCGCTTTACAAGTTTTGCCGCCAACGCACGAGAATAACTCGCCTATGTCAGCTTGGAATGTTGGAAAATGAATGAATGCAGGCAATCTGTCGTCTCGCTTTGTCACCAAAGCCAAGAAGGATAAAGAAATAACAGTTTGCAGGGCTATTGAGCGTTTTGTATTGCGCCAAATCAAATTGATTTCATTCGCAGTCGGCTCAAAGAGGCAAACAACAAGCAAAAAAAAACAACAACAACAGAGTTAAACACGTAAAATATTGTATACCTTCACGCGTATTCGCGTATGTCACACCAAAAGTGTCAAAATTTAAAATATAAAAAGAAGCATAATCGCCCTGTAGGAAATTGAGCTCGTTTGGCTTGAAATTTAAGCAATCGGGTAGGTTCCGTAATTCATTGGATTCTTCTGGCAAATGCATTGAAGTTTTCTGAAAATTGCATTGAAACTCACTCGAAAGTGAATTACAAAACCTGCAAGACAAAGTTGATTTGAATTAACCAGAAAAATGGTGAGAAAGGTCTTTGGCAACACCAAATTATGTTATTCAGGTCCGTCACTTACCTACCACAAACAACGATTCATAAAGTTTATTGAATCCGTAAATCCGAAGCAGTCGCCATAGTCGAAAGCGTTGGCGCGTGACTACTATTCGAAACATGAAACATCAAAATGGAAGAAAGAGGTTTTTTCTAATAGTGGTTGCCCCTCGGCCTTATTTTCATTTTCATTGGGAAGGATTTTTACGTTGCGGGTCTCAAACCCAGCGCACACAGAGATATCCTGGATTGCTTCGCCTTCTCACATTAGCTCGCTCTCAAACGGATGTTCGGAAGCTACCCAGAGGATACTTGGGTGAAGCCCGGAAGCTGTGTGCTACTTGGACAATATGCAGAAGAATCGTCCTGGACACTTCCAAGTGAATGGTGATCAGGTACTTTCCACACTTGCGTGGACTTCTCCTGATAAATGAGGACAAAACGAAGTACTTCTTGTCAACAAACAAACTGTCCCTGTTGACAGTTATAATTTCGAGGTTGTAAGAGACTTCGTCCATCTAGGAACCAGCATTAATATCGAAAACAATGTCAGCCTTGAAATCCAACGAAGAATCTCTCTTGCCAACAGGTGTTACTGTGGACCAAGTAGGCAATTGAGTAGTTAAGTGCTTTCTCGACGAACAAAACTAACACTCTTTAAGGCTCTCATCATGCCCGTCCAAACGTATGGGGGATAACTTCGACAATAACAATGCTCGATGAGGTGTCACTTGGAGTGTTTGAGAGAAAGATTCTGCGGACGTTTTTTAGACCTTTATACGTTAACGACTGCGAGCATCGTAGGCGATGGAGCAATGAGCTGTATGAGCTTTACAACGGCATAGACATAATACTGCGAATTTAGATCCAGCGGCTTCGTTGGCTGGGCCATGTCATCTGAATGGATGTTCTTCTTTATGTCGTCATTCTTTCATTAGCAAAACATTTTCTGCCAAAGTTTACTATGAAAGTTGACAGTTAAGATGCGATTCTTTCTTTTGTGATACGAAAGGCAACATTTTCTTTTTTAATATTTTATGTCATAGATGGATCTTGTACTCAGAACTTACCCCCGGTCTGGAAACTCTCATCCATAGATAGATCTTTGCCATTGTCAGAATTGTATTATTTTCGCGGAGTAGTTGCAGCTTACAGGCAACTCTTTATCGTGCGGTCGACTAGGCTTAACAATCGGTAGTAAGAGGGCGGTTTGCTATATTTTGAGTTTTTACCCTATTATCTACAAGTGAAGACTAACATATTTCGGTCCCGGCCGTTCCAGTATGTAATTGGCGCGTACACCTTTTTTGGGTGTTTGGCCGAGCTCCTCCTCCTATTTGTGGTGTACGTCTTGATGTTGTTCCACAAATGGAGGGACCTACAGTTTTAAGCCGATTCCGAACGGCAGATATTTTGTATGAGGAGCTTTCTCATGGAAGAAATACACTCGGAGGTTTGCCATTTCCTGCCGAGGGGCGACCGCTATTAGAAAAATGTTTTTCTTAATTTTGCTGTTACACCGAGATTCAAACCTACGTTCTCTCTATGAATTCCGAATGGTAGTCACGCACCAACCCATTCGGCTACTTGCTTCGGCAGAACATATACTAAAATTGGCCGTTCCATTAACAAAGGTAATTTTTTCGAATATGAATACGTACACCTTCTGTTCCCACTCAAGAATTTATGCCGTCAAACACGATTTTTATATCGTAGCTAGCAATGTAGTGTACGTTTTAATGTCATTCCTACAATTTATGACACCTCCGAACGTCAGATGGGGTTTTAAGAGAGCCTTTTTCATGACTGAATTACTCTCGGAGGTTCGCTATTACCAAATCTGCTTGGTGTTTCATACCAAAAGCGGGTTTCGAAGCCGGGATTCACCAATGGCAGCTACGACGGTCGTTATTTGGTGTGTAAATATTATTTTGAAGAATCTTGCTATGAATCGCATTGTTAAGAGGAGGTTTTTTATGGGAACTGGTAGAAGAAAGTAATTGGTAGCGAACTCTTTTCAAGCACAGAAGCATTCTCTCTCTCTCTCTCTCTTTTGTTTTGCTCCGTCCTTACTTGGAGTCGGCCCTTTTTGTCCTCATGCGCCAGGTTCCTCTGGCATGAGTGGCCACACCATCATCTCTTATGTCCCTCTGTATCGCATTTAGCTAGATACAATGTGGTCTTCCTCTAGTTCTTGGTGGCTCAATTATTTTCATGGCGAGTTTGACGATGTGATTTTCGTCTATACGTATTACGTGTCCACACCATATTAGCCTCCCTTCTCTCATTTTTCCCGAGATTCATGCAATTATCATATCTTCTCATATCTCGAGGTTTCTCACTTTGTCGACGGTGAAGCATTTTCAATTCGGCCACGTACATCTTGTGGCCGTGGCTCGTTAATGACATTTTCCTGCCATATAAGACTCCCGTGAGGCTGCGCCACTTTGACCACGGCACATTACCTCTGCGTGTCACATATTCGTCTATGTTTCCATTTTCGCTCAGGATCGATCCTAGGTACTTGAAATTTGTTGTTCAAGATTCTAGCCATACTAAAGCTCAAAGTCGTACAGAATTCAAACTATGTAGGATTGACGGGATCATGAAAGTGATTAAAGTCGAGTGCCACAATCCGAGACTAAAAATTTGTGTTCAGTCTTAGTAAATTTACCTGTGACGTGTTAAAAGACGTGCCTGCTCCTGCAGGGAAGAAAGGAAATCACCAACCACCTACCTGTGCATTCATTCGGCTTGAGTATGTATGTCGGTATGTATGCAGGTTTAGGTATCCATACAATCGTCCAGCGCTTTATTTCGAAACAATGCAATTGAAGTGTCAAAATCACCGAACCATATAAAAATCGATTGAGCTGTTCACTTACTGTTAAACGCGACGGTTTTCGGTTTTTCACGCACTTTATTTCTCTCTTTTTGTTCTTGTCATTGTGGATTGACTTTGTAGCATTTATTGCACGTGCGTTGACGTAAATCCTTTTGTTATGTCAAAATCATGAGTACTTTTTTTCTCTGTGGGTGCAATATTTGTTATTTTTGATACTATTGTTGTATGTGTCGCAGTATTGTCAGGCTAAGACCGTATAAAAACAATAAAGTTTTGTCACCTGACAACTGACGATCGCCCAATTCGACTGTTCAGTCGGCAAACCAACAAAATTCACACGAAGTTCATTGAAGAGTAGCAGCGCTAACAGAAGATGCTATTCAAGATTATTGACGGAACGAATGCAAGGAGATGAAAAGTTGGTTGAGATTGCACAACTGATTTTTTGGACATTGCGAAGCAAAAAGTCGCTGAACTATGTTTTTTTGCTGTATTTTATTTTGTGAAAATCAGGAAAAAATTTAAATTTTTTAAAACCCTGGAATCTATATGGAGATTTACTCTTCAGGCGGAATCCGCTTACAAATTCATGGGGACAAATTTAGGAATGGTGTCTGCGAAGATCAAACTCGCATGAGTACTGCTACATCGGCGTAGTAATTTGCACGGCTTGCAGGCTTCCGGCTTCACCTATGTACTAAATACTTCTCTACTACGGCCACTTTCTTCGCGGAATTGCCAAGAAAGTTAGCTCATTGGCTCCTCAAAGTAATTGTAGATGCCTTAGAGTTTGCAGCTGTCAACCGACTGAAACATTTAATTCATAATTTTTTCTCCTTGCAGAACTTTGTTGGTTGGTTGGTGGCCGTCAGTTTATGTATTCACATCTTCTTCTTTGTGATTAGCGCGATAACCACTTACGCGATTGGCCCAGTTTAACAAAATGCCAGTCGTCCCTTTCTCGAGCTAACCGGATCCAGTTAGGCACCCCTAGTGAAGCCAAGTTCTTTTCCACCTGATTTTTCTAACGCAGAGGAGGTCTTCTGCTTCCCTTGCTACCACCACCTGGTACCGCATCGAACACTTTCAGAGTCGGAGCGTTTGTTTTCATTTGGTCGACATGGCCCTTCCAATGGAGCCGCTGGATCTTTATTCGCTGCGCTATGTCTATGTTCCGGTAAAGCTCATACAGCTCCTTGTTCCGTCGCCTTCGATACTCGCCGTCGCCAATTTGCAAAGGTCCAAAAATCTACCGTAGAATGTTTCTTTCAAACACTCCCAGTGACTTCTCATCGGATATTGTCATCGTCCCAACTTCGGCGCCATACGTTAGGAAGGGCATGATGAGAGCCTTATAGAGCGTTAATTTTGTTCGTCGGACTTTACTACTCAGATGACTACTTGATCCAAAGTGCACCTGTTGAGAAATTCTACGTTGGATATCAAGGCTGACAGTGTCGGTGCTTATGCTGGTTCCAAGATGTCTCCTACAACCTTATAACTGTCAACAGAGAGACGTGGGTGCCCATACGCGAGTGCGCCGACTGTTTGTTTGATGACAGGAGATACTGCGTTTTGTCCTCGTTCACCTGCAGACCCATTTGCTTTGCTTCTTTATCAAGTTTGGCAGAACAAACGGTATGTCAGTCACCAGATCGCCGTCTTTGTTTTCACAGGAAAACACCCCGGTCTTAAAACCTTCTGTAAGCTGCCAAACTTTCTGGTAGAATTTTCGGGCATTTATCCTATTAGCCAGCATCTCAAGCTCTTCGCACTCACGTATTTCAGTCTCTCGTTTCTTCCTTCTAATAATGCGTCTCTTTTCCTTTTTCAGCTCCCGGCAGCGATCTCACCTGGCTCGCGTTGCGCCCGATCGCAGCGTGGCCCTATAGGCAGCGTACTCTCTTTTTACGGCAACATGACATTCCTCATCCTACCACGATTTTTTCGGCGGCGTGGAGAAGGGAAATGCTGTTTCATTGCTCGTTTATACTTTAACAAAAGCTATGTGACTAAAAACTCCTAACCTTGTAGGAAATTCAGAAAAATTCATAAAATTTTCAGCAAAATTTCCAACTTTTAATTAAAATTTTTTGAAAATTGTTTAACAAGGTAAACGTTTGAAGAGTTTCAAAAAGCGCATTGATTTCGGAAACTTTTTTTCCTTACTGTTTTTAACTTTTCCCTATATAAAAAATATGTTTTGAATGGAAGAAAATGCATAATGCCAGCCCCTAAAAATAGTTGTGGGAGCGTCGTTTTTTTCAACGGAGGTATGTTAGATTACCAGAAGTCAAGGTAGACTCAACAAAAATGTCTTACAAAGACGCGGCGTGCAGCACGAAGTTGGGAATAATTCCTCATGATTATCCAACTACGGTATGGTCGACGGAGAGACTAACGGCCATACAACATGCTATCCTGGAAGCGATAAGGAAAAAGCAGACTGGGGCTGCAAAGCCCAAATTCAATAGCTGCACCTTTCGCCCAGGATATATAGTTATATCATGTGGCTGCGATGAAACGGCTAGTTGGCTAAAGGAAGTAGTTCCTAAGGTGAAGCCGTGGAAAGATGCACAGCTGAAGATTGTGCAGGAAGCGGACATACCGCGCCCACAAATCTTCGTTGGTCACTTTCCAGAATTGGACAGCCCCTCAACTGAGGATATTATTAGCCTCCTTGACGGCCAAAACGAGGGCCTCAACACCAATGACTGGCGGGTGCTCAACAGAGTGCGCAAGGGTACGGTGGTAGAAATTACCATTGCTATTGACCCAATCTCCGCAGAAGTCATAAAGACTTCCAACAACTGGTTGAACTACGGGTTCGGTAAAACCCAACTTCGGCCAAAATCTAAAGGCCCGATTAATCCGCCTAAGGTTACCGAACAGGACCCTGACCCCTCGGCGAAACAAAGCTCTGAGGAAGCGGGAACTTTGACTCCAACGGCTTCAATAGCCCAGGACGATAAGGCCAGCTGCTCCAGACACGAGCCAGAAAAGCCAACAACATCCGGCACATGGCGCCAGAACGTGGCCGAGGGTATCCGCATGCGACCCCCGTTGCAGGCTGATAAAAAAGCCCACAGCCACAAAAAGGATCGAAGGGGGGATCAGATGTCCGCTGAAAAGCAACCGAGGCAAGAAAAAGGCAGCCATTGCCAAACGAAGGATCACTAGATGACCTGGCCTAAGCGTAAACCCTACAACACCAGAAGGCAACTCGGATGCCTTCAAATAAATCTCCATCACGCAAAAGCAGCCTCGGACGTGCTTACGAGGAGATTTAACCAAGAACTCTTGGATGTAGCTTTCATTCAAGAACCATGGGTACGTAAAGGAGTCATTCAGGGACTCCAGAGTGCAAACGGTAAGTTGATATATGCTGCCAACAAAGACCGACCCAGAGCGGCGGTGTTAATAAATAATCAACTAACCTTTATCCCAATATCACAGTGCATTACAGAAGACCTGGTGGCGATTTGGGTAAAAGTGCCAACGAGCAAAGGTGAGCATGAGGTAGTACTTGCCTCCGCCTACCTTCCAGGAGATGAGGTCACTGCTCCAACAAGGGAGGTTATAGCCCTGGTGGAATATTGTCAGCAAAAACGTCTCCGGTGGATCCTCTGCTGTGACGCAAATGCGCACCACACAGCGTGGGGAAGCACAGACATCAATCCAAGGGGTGAGTACCTTATTGAATTTCTACTTAGGTATAATATATCTATCCTAAACCGAGGCAACGAACCTACATTCATTAATGCAATCAGAGGTGAAGTCCTTGACATCACTCTCTCTAGCCATAATGTTTTGTCCGAAGACTCAAATTGGCATGTGTCAGAGGAAACATCTATGTCGGATCACAGACATATTAGATTCGATATAGGTGCAACCAAACCACAAATGACAATTTACAGAAACCCCAGAAAAACTAACTGGGACTACTTTCACTTCTATTTAGAACAAAGTGTTAACTGCTCTAAGCGTCACATTCAGCTTATATCTGAGCTTGAGTTCGAATCGAACGAACTACATTCAAACATAATATCTGCGTTTCACGAAAGTTGCCCAGTAAAAGTGAAAAAGCCACAAAGAAATGTTCCTTGGTGGAATAGTACACTTTCCAACCTGCGTAAAGAAACAAGAACCCTATGGAATAGAGCTAAGACAATGGGGGACTGGTCCTCCTACTCAACAGCCCTAACCAACTACAACAAAGAATTGAGGAAATCTAAAAGGGCTACTTGGAGGAATCACTGTGAAAAGATCTGTAGTCTTCCGGATGCTATTCGTATCCAAAAAGCCCTACTAAAAGATCACTCAAACGGCATTAGTACCCTGAAAAAGCCAGACGGAAGCTACACAAGGAATCCAGAGGAAACCAGTCAACTTCTGCTGGACACTCACTTCCCTGGATCACTTGTGCTAGACGAGGTCTCTGTACCGGCAGAAACTACTACATCTGCGGGTGCTGAGAACTTAAAACTAGCAAACAAGCTATTCCATGAAAAGCGGGTACAATGGGCGATATCAACATTCAGCCCATACAAATCTCCTGGTCCTGATGGGATATTCCCCTGTCTTTTACAGCAGGGTGCACACCATATTATCCCTAATTTGACCAGACTATACAAAGCAAGCTTACTGCTAGGACATTTGCCTACAAAATGGGCTGAGGTTAAGGTTGTATTTATTCCAAAGGTAGGGAAAAAACCCGAACAATTGCCTAAATCATACAGACCAATTAGTCTCAGCTCATTTTTCCTTAAAACAATGGAAAAGATAGTTGATCAGTATATCAGGGAATACAATCTAGCTAAATTCCCACTGCATCGACTTCAATTTGCCTATCAACAGGGAAAATCCACTGAGACTGCAATACACAGCCTGGTAACAGTTATTGAAAAGGCTATTGAGTCCAAACAGATAGCTCTATGTGCATTTATTGACATATCAGGAGCTTTTGATAACACCTCCTATGAGGCAATCCATAATGCCCTATATCTAAAGGAGGTACCTGAACCCATCACTAGATGGATAATATTCATGCTGAAATCTAGGACGATCAGCACCGAACTAGGAGGAACAATCAAATCTATCAAAGCCACAAGAGGTTGCCCTCAAGGTGGCGTACTCTCTCCTCTTCTGTGGACTCTAGTTATAGATGAACTTCTCCACAAACTGAATAACCTAGGATTTCACACTCAGGGTTACGCTGATGACCTAGTAGTTTACGTATTAGGGTGGCATGAGGAAACCATTTCGGATCGCATGCAGCAAGCCCTTACAATAATAAACAAATGGTGCACGGAAAAAGGGCTCTCCATCAACCCATCCAAAACAACACTTGTACCGTTTACTAGGAGAAGGAACATAAATCTCAAATGTCCGATCCTCAATAGAACAACACTTGAACTCTCGACAGAAGCGAACTATCTTGGCGTTAGTCTTGACAAAACGCTTACGTGGAACTCCCATATTGAGAGAGTTACTTCAAAAGCCACACGGGCATTCTTTGCCTGTACAAGGCTTTTTGGTAAGACATGGGGACTAAGCCCTAGAATGACCTTCTGGACATTCACCACAGTTGTAAAACCCATAGTCACTTATGCATCCTTAGCATGGTGGCCCAAGGTCAAGCAAAGAAAGGCGGCAAACGAATTAAGCAAACTGCATCGCCTGGTATGTGTTGGGATTACAGGGGCTATGAAAACGTGCCCCACGGATGCATTAGGTGTGCTCCTGAACATACCACCGCTTCCAATTCTAATTGAAAGGGAAGCTCGATCGAGTGCCTTAAGACTAAAAGGTATATCTGAACTTAAAAGTGGGGATATGAAAGGACATTTAAAGATCTTGGAAGACTTCCTACATAGTCCCATTCTTCATAGGGATGATATACTATCACCCAAACCAATACTCTTCAGGAACTTCCAAGTTATAATCAATGAACGAACAGACTGGAGAACTAACTCTATCACCTTCAAACCTGGCTCCCAGCTATGGTTTACTGATGGGTCCAAATTGGAAAATGGTAGAACAGGGGCAGGAATCAATGGGCCCAAATTCAAAAAATCGATTCCGATGGGATCCTTCCCAACAATATTCCAGGCAGAAATACATGCCATTGAAATATGTGTGAGAGAATGCCTTAGAAGGAAAATGAGAGGTACTCACATCTACATACTTTCGGATAGCCAAGCGGCTTCAAAAGCCCTTCTATCTACAACCATCACCTCTAAATTGGTAAACGATTGCCTAAACCTCTTAAACACGTTAGGAAACCTCAACACAGTAACACTATGTTGGATTCCGGGACATGAAGGACATGAGGGAAATGAAATGGCTGACGACCTTGCAAAACAAGGAGCAAATATGCAACTTACTGGTCCTGAGCCATTCTGTGGACTGACAAAAGGCCACATTAATGAATTCCTTAGGAAATGGGAGGAAAGAAAACTTGCCGCACACTGGCTAAACTGTGCCGGTCAGCGTCAAGCCAAACTATTCCTAAGTCCCAACAAAGGAATATCTGACAAACTTCTCTCACTAAACAGAGTAGATCTGCGTCTTTTAACTGGATACCTTACAGGTCACTGCAGCCTGAGGTACCATCTAAACAATATTGGTCTATCCGAGACCAATGTCTGCCGCTTTTGCGAAATGGACATAGAAAGCTCAGAACATGTGCTTTGTGAGTGTCCTGCGTTGGGCAGACAAAGACTTCACCACCTTGGTGGTATCGTAGTATCTCCATGCAATCTTTGGAACAACAAACCCAAAACTGTGCTAAAATTTCTAAAAAGCCTAAAACTCTAGGGTTACAAAATAGGCCTTTCACAATAGATCAGCTCTGGTCGCAGTGCGTAATGGCCTTCTAATAATAATAATAATAATTACTTTGGGTACTTGAAACAACAGACATCGACCACATACAGAGCTTTGAAAGAAACATACTGCTAACAATAAATGGTCCCTTCCGGAGAGATGACGGAATATACCGGAGAAGATACAACCACGAGCTCGACGCATTGATATATAATGGAAGCTCAATATGCTTTGTAAAAAGTCAGCGAATCAGATGGCTGGTGCACGTCTACAGAATACCCAAATGGAGAGCTGACAGAATAGCGTGCCATAGGCAATCAATTGGACGGTGAAGTCGTGGGAAACCAAATAAGCGCTGCCGATCTGCGGAAACTGAGGATTATAAACTGGCATAGTAAAGGATCGAGCGGAGCGGATAACCGTAGTAAAGGAAGCAATAGTCTACATAAGCCTGTAGTGCTAGTGATAATGATGATGATGATTTATATTACTATTTAAGGTATTTACCAATTTTTTAGCTAATTTCTGAACTGTAGAAATAATATGGAGGCTTCTTTGAAAATCTCTTATCTCAGGCCTCGTTCAATATTTTAAGTATTCAAAGGTACACCACCAAATTCAAGCCATAAATAACTTTGAATGCTCAAATTAAGAAACGATAAATGCGTATTTTGACTGTTTTCTTGTTAAGCGATGGCGTGGAATGCCATTAGGCAAATTGGTAATGCGATCCGCAACGATCGATTCCAAAAGGCTAAATGTTGCCAAATACAGAAATTCATTTGAATATCATAAATTAATCGCATCAGCATCGGGCAGAAAGAAGTATACAGTGCAGAGAGGAGAGTTGAAGGGAGTGGAGTAGAGATGGCTGTACTTACGGACGGTTGAATGCAACACAGGCACAACACCCAGCACCAAAGTATTTGCATATTCAAACGAATTTCGCACGCTCGCCGACAAGCGGCATAAAATAGTGGCATAAAAACTAAAGTGGAAAAAAAAAATTCAAAAAAAAAAAAATAAGTAACAAACAAAGCTAAATGAAAAGTTAACAACAACTTGAAACAATGAGAAAGACTGTTGCAAACGATGTTGCATAAACGGATTCCGCAACGAATTAACTCGTTTGGCGGCGAAAATTCTAAGTGAGTACCGCACGTCGTGCATCACTGAAGCTGCATGTGCACACATACATGCATACGCAGCTAAATGTAGGCATGCATACATATAAACAGCCGCTGAGCGAAGCGAGGGTGTTGCAACGTCTGGCCGAAAGCGCGAAATTTAACAGCATTTTGTGTTTTTTTTTTTTTTGTTTTTTGGTATTCATTTCCATATACCGCTGATCGATTTTTGCACGCAAGAGAAGTTACTAAAAAAACGAAAAACGCCAACAAAGCTTCATGTAAAATAAATTGGCCTTACAAGTATATGAAGGCTGAGCAAGTTGCACACAGCAAAGAGCCCAGTGTGCAGGCTTGTGGCGCGCATTATCTACCTACCTACTTAAGTGCAAAATTTATTTACGCTCGCAGGCGGAAATGAGTGAATGAACACATGACGGCAGCAGCAGCACTGAGTGCCTCATGCAAACTCCACCACGCCACGCAGTGGGAGGATGCGAGCGCTGCGCATGCATTTTGTGGCATGTTAGCTGATATTACAATAAATTGTTTTTGCTGCATGAATTCAATTCATTCATTTGATGCGATCACACGCGTTCAATGCTCCTTGCCCGCGCCATCAAGGCAAGTTGCAATGTCAATGCAGCGCAACGTATCTGCCTGCCAGCCTCTGGAACTCCACCGCCTCTGCCACCGCCACCACCACCTCCAACTACCTACGTGCCGCGTCAATTCCGTCTGCAAGACAACGCTTTTTGTTTGCGCTTTGCTGTTTTGTGGCCGCAGCAGATATGCGCGTATTCGTCGGTGGGCGCGTGAAGCCGTCTACTCCCCGTAAACGCCTAAGGCTAGCGAATGATTGTTGTTTTATTTGTAATTGCTGGCAAGCCATTTAAGATATTAAACGGCGCGAAGTAACTGAAGACGGGCAAACAAAAAAGCAAAACAGCAAAATATACAAAAAAATAAAAAACCAAAAGAAGAAGGAAAATTAAATAAAAAAAATTAAAAAAAAATCCAAATCGATATCTCCAATAAAACCACAAATATTCGTTCCTTACTGTGGTCTCTTCCGCCTACACGTAATCGCACTTTTATTTCCACACTTTCCGCTGCTCGCTCGCCTGCTCGCCCAGTTGCGTGGCTGTTGTGATTGCGCTCATGCGCTTTTGCCCCGCAGCCAGTGTTGCTGTTTTGCGTTTTTGCGTAAATTTATGAAGTGATTCCGATCAATTGGCATAATCTATTTAGCCGCTCGCGTGAGGCAATAACGGGCGGACAGCCAAATGGGTAGGACAGACAGACATAACGCACCAATCGATTGGTAGTTGGCGGTCCACCGGTTGGCTTTGTTGTGTGTATGCGTGCGTTGTAAGAATTGGTATGTTTAATTTGTAATAAGATAATTTTATATTTGCTGTACAATATTGTTTATGCGGCTTGAAGAGAAATGTTCTCTCTGTGCTTGTTTGTTTGTTTGCATGCGAAATGCAGTCTTTCAAGCGGCCTGTAGCTAATCAGATATAATAAATGCAATTTACTTGTATGCACCTCTAACACATGGCCTGAAAAGTCCCGGGCCTAACACAGAAGAAACGACAAGCAATTGAGCAGTACTTTCTTCAATGGTGAGCGTTGGATCTTCCAGCAACATTCCGCTCCAGCCCATAAGGCAAAAACCATCCAGCAGTTGCTAAAAACAGTATTTCTGGTTTCATAGCCGCAGAAGAATGGCCGTCTGGAAGTCCAGGTCTGAATTTATTGGACTACAGTTTGTGGCCAGAATTAAAGAACATGGTCGAAGGCCTTACAAAAATTTGGAGAGTCTCAAACAATCTTTTGCTAGAGCAGCGACGTCGATATCTTTGGAAACCGTGCGTACGATTTGGAAAAATCGTTTGAAGGCTTTGGCTTAGCTTCGTTCACGATTCATTTCCACGCATCTCGATCTTCGGTAGCAGTTCCCCAGTTTCTAACACCCAGTGTCCTCAGTTCCATTTGAACTCGTTCGAACCTTTAGTCTTGGACGTTCTCATGCTTTAGGCGATACGGGGTTGTACAATACGATTGATTACTGAGGGAGATCATCCCTCATGAGCGTCATATCACCCAATTATCGCAGTCTTTGAGACTCTAGGTATTTCACGATGTCCTCGCCATTACCAAGCTGCATCAATTCTTCATTATACCTTATCCGGTAGTCGTAGTATCATTTTGCAGTCGTAGCAGACCGAACACCCTTCGCAGCAAACACTTTTCGCCTAAATACTCTTAGACGCGATTCTCTTTTATAAGTTCAGCATTCAAAGCTGCTTGCAAGAACTGACCATATTATTGACTAGTATAGTCGTAGTTCATGTATACACAGATGGCTTAAAGCTCGAGAGCAGGGTGGGCGGAGGTGCATCCTCCGAGTTTGTGGGGATCTCCTTCAGTTTTCGGCTCCCCGACAACTGTAGTGTCTTTCAGGCTGAACTGATGGCAATAATGAAAGCCACGGCGCTGGTACAGTGGGATGCGATATTTGGAAATGAAATCTATATTTTCACTGACAGCCAGCCGGCGATAAAATCCCTCACAAAACAGCCGACATCATCCACGGTAGCCATGAAATGCCCCACATCTCTTAACGAAATGGCTGAGTAATTTCGCTTTAGGATAACATGGGTTCCTGGACATTGTGACATTGAGGGTAACTGCAGAGCCGATGAACAAGCGAGATTCGGCACCGAATTGACCGATGAGTACACAGACAATGGCATAAGTATACCCTTACAAACATGTAAGCTACTCATCCTTGAAGAAATCGCAAGGAGAGCAAATGAAAGATGGCGTAATGAAGCCACCTGCAAAATCGCCCGACAACCGTGGCCGAATCTCAATTATTAACCAACAGAATCTCTGCTAAGCCAAAATAAACACCTTCTTAGCACATTGATTTCAGTCGTTGGGTTGCATAACTTCTATAGAAGTTGTTTTGATGAGGAAGAGGAAGATACGATCCTGCACTTGCTATGCCATTGTCCTGCTCTATCCAGACGGAGATTTACTATTCTAGGCAGATAATTTTTTATTTCAGTTCTGCAGAAATAGGAGACATTCTAAAATTATTGAAAAGCACACACTGGTTTTAGAGGAAATAGGGAAAGCTCTCCACGCGGCATCACAATGGGCTATGAACCTGAGTGTGTCCCACAGGGCAATTGCTTCAACCTAACATAACCATAGTCGTAGTTTCCAATCTCTCGTACGAAGTTTACATTTTAATAGTTTGGTATGGGCGAAATATGTCCTTCTTCCTGCCGCAATCCTGCTTTGTATTGTTTTGTGTGAGCTTTGGTCGTTTTGTATCGTGACACTTAGGTACTTAAACGTTGTACGCCCTCATAGCGGTAAGTGCCAATTACCATGGTTTCTGGCTGTCTTCTCTCCACCTTGCTAGAAGTCTTCAGATATTTGGTCGAGTCAAAGCCAATCGTCAAATATTTTTATGTGTCTTGGTGGATTAACGCATTAGCTTCCGAGATCACTTGTAGTGCTCTAGCAACTAAGTTGCAATTGCGAATAATGGCGGATACGGAGGTTCAGATAAGACCGATTCTATCATCCCCTATGGGGCATTCCAGCAGGTATCGTACACCATGTTTGCTCTTAGATTCTTCTTTGCCTTCAGACCGGTCTTAGAAGATGTGGCCGAAGCGCAACCAAAACCAAAACGACCAGTGTGCATATCAGTGGAGCGTAGACCGGTGGCAGCCGCGATGGAATAGTACTAAAAAATGCAAGTGGACCCGCTTTCGCAGCCGCAGAGTTGAAGTTTGGCACGAGAGAAAGTACTAATTACTTTAGGTAAGCTATAAGAGCTTTGACTGCTTTAAAGCGTGTCTTTATTGCTTTGGTCATGAAGATACACCATACTGCGAGCAGTGTACACCAGGTGTCCCCGGAAAAAAGGAACATGTGTCTCCACTTCACAAGTTTAAAGGATAAATTGGAAGATATCATCGGTTGCAACGTCTCGCCCAAGAACTGACACTGATACTAAACAGCCATAATGCCTGGAGCGAGGTATGGGATATAGTTGCCGATATGATGAAGCAACTCTGGTACAGGGAGCAGGCAAAAAAGGGCATAAACTAGCAAACTAGTGCAGGTAAACTGACAATACCTCAATTAGAAGCGTATCTTTCCATGGTACGGGCAGGTACACGATAGCGGAGGCTCACGACTGAAATCATTTTAACAGGTATCTGACGTATTGCTGAGGTATTGATTTTGAGTCTAGTGCTCAAACCGATTTAGTTCGAGTTAAAATCCCATACTCTGACGGGAGTAGGCTTTCATTGCTTCCTGCACGCAAAGAAAAAAAAAACATTTCATAGTGCAATCCTTATAATATTTTGAATGATGTACGGGCATCAGCTGTCTGTTAGTTAGCCAAATGAAAATTCAGAGTATTGTTGACAAGCGCGCGGAAGCATTTCGCCGAGAGTAAACGCGAAAAAAGAAAATCAGTAATGGATTTTAAACGTAATTGTGTGATTGTACTATATTTGGCTGGAAATTCACATCCAGCGATTGTTCGTGAGCTCGAGCAACTTAAAGTAAATAAAGATTTTGTTTATCGCACTAGTACTCGTTACAATGATACTGGTAGCATCGCGAAACGTCATGGAGGTGGTTATCAAAAGACTGCAACCTCACTTAAAATGGTTCGAAAAGTGCAGAAACGACTTGAGCGAAATCTCCGACGAAGTGCCAATCAAATGGCGAAAGAACTAAACTAAAGAAAATATCTGACCGTAGCATCCGCCGCATACTGAAAAATGATCTCGAAGTCAAGCTTTACTAGATCCAAAAGGCGCATGATCTCACACCAAAGCAGCAACAAGTCAGACTTGAGAGATCGAATGAGTTGATTCGCTTCGCCGAAAGCGGTCAATTTTCGAACATTGTTTTTTCTGTCGAGTAAATGTTTCAAATTGACAAACTCGTTAACTCTCAAAACGATAGGTTTTATTTGATCGACCGTTCATACCAGAATTTGAGTCATCGATTGGTCACCAGGAGGCAGCACCCGCCACAGATAATGGTTTGGACCACTGTGACCGCAGATGTTCGCTCTCCAGTCGTTTTCATCGAGCCTGGCTTCAAGGTAAATGCGAAATATTATCAGGAACCTGTTCTCGAGGTTACTTTGAAACCGTGGGCAGACAAAAATTTCAGCGGGGGACCATGGACGTTTCCACTGGACTCGGCACCGTTTCACAAAGCTCGAGTGAACCAAGAACTGCTAAAAAAAACACTGTTCCGAACTTCATAACGTCCATACAATGGGTCCCAAATTCACCAGACGATAATTCGATGGATTATTCTCTTTGATCCATTTTGGAGTGTAAGGTCGGAACTAATTGATTCATTAGTCTCGAGGCGCTGAAAAAAACCATTGTTCGCGAGTGGGCCAAAATACCTGTAAGCCACATTCGGGCAGCTTGCGATTCGCTTCTGCACCTTCTCAAGGCCATAGTTAAGGCAAAAAGTGGTCATATCGAGTAAAAGTAAATTGATTCTTAATTTTGTATTATTTTCACAGTTTTTACTTCGAGTTGAATAAAAGTAATTTTCCAAACTAAATTTATGGCCTTTTTAATTGGTTACACATTGAGTGCCGGATCCTGTAAATCTGTTATTTTTCAATAATTCTAAAAAAGGTCCCTTTTTTTAAACAATTTGCATTTTTTTCATTTCTCTTTTTTTACAAAAAAAAAAGTGTTAAGTTAATTTTGTCCAAAAAATTATAAAAAAGAACGGGATTATAGAAATATTATGTGAAAACAACCGAAGATGATTCTATTAAAAAAAAATATTGTATATATAATAACATTTTTTCTGTTTATTTCTCATTATTCTGAAACCCATAAAAAACCAATTTTCAGAAAAATAAAAAATAATTTTCACGACAATAAAAAAATTCTTGCATAACTTCACATGGAGCCGTTCAATATCTCACGGAAGTGAATATAATTTTAGTTAAAGAAATCTTAACATAGTTATTAGTAGGCTGTGAGGCCAAATGTTTCTCTACTTTTGTGAAATAAAAAAATATTTAAAAAAATAAAGAAAAATCATGTAACAAGCCTAGGCGAGGTTGAGATGAGTATTGAAGCAGTCGAAGTAAAGTGACATCAGTCCTGTGAGGATTTCTACACCAAACGTACTTTCCACATTTCAGAGTGCAACCTGAACAAAGCGCGCTAAAACAACTAAGAAAAAATATTACGCAATATGTAAAATAAGGCTTCGAATTCGAAATACGATTCCCCAAAATTAATTGTAGTAGATTTATTACCATATTACCAATGGATAGCATTCGGCGTTATCGCTTGCATGCAAACTGTTAAATTTTGCGAAAAACCTGTCGATATCGACGACTTAACTACCACAAAACAATGCAATACGCCAAATAAACGCGATTTGGTATTTAGCCAGCCAATCAGCTGCAAATGATCAATGCGGCTGCGCAAAGGCAGCCGACACACCCGCTCACTTATGCGCGTGAAAGTATGCATACATATACCCATATATGAACAGGTATGTGTGTGTGCATTCCCATATGCAAGTGCAGGCAACGCTAAAAGGCGCAACGTGCAACAAAGCGTTCATTTAATAGTTGCAAGCTTATTTACATTTAATTTGCATATTTTTTAAGAAACAAAAACAAGGAAATCAGCTAAGAATCAAACTGCCAAGGAGCGGACAGGATGCGCGTGCGCAACGAATGAATTTGAAGCGTTTTCGGTTGTTGCGTTAACAAAGCACCGACACGGGCAACGGTGCGCTGTCGATGCCAATGCTAATGTGCGGCTGGTGTGCCGGTGATGTTGGTGATGCTGGTGGCGTTGATAAGCGTCCAAAAATCTTTAGATTTGTTTGTTAATTGTGTGTATTTGTGATGCAGATATGCATGCGGGTATATGGATCTATGTATGCATGTGTGTGTGCATGTGTGCTTAGCCGTACACTTGTGGCATGTGTAATAAAGCATGTCCAGTGGGGCTTAAAAACATGCGATAAACGCAAGATTAGCCAGCCAAGCAACAAGCAGCGCATAGAGCATAGCGTGCTTTCGATTGTTGTTGTTGCTTTTCGGCTGCAAAGTGCAATGCCATTAGTTCGGTACGTGCAGGCGATTGATTCATCGATACAGTCGAAAACATCGATTGGCTGATATTGGAAACGATTGCAAATTGCTTGTTTGCCTGTTGTAGATATTCATCTACTTTGGTGCATTTAATTGAGAGTCTACAGGTAAAGCAATTTTAATGTGATTTATTGTATGCAGTGTATGGAAATTGTCGAAGCGACTCATTTGGATATAAAGAATTTGCAAAAACAAAAGGTGCTTTTGGCAATAAAAAGAAGAAAAAAATTTAATAAAACACATTTTTTTTAACTAATTTGGCTAAACTATCATAATCAGATATTAAAGAATGAAGACCCACTCTCAGCCTACCCGAAATACTTGTTAAAAGGTCCGGCACTCGAAGTGTAACCAATTAAAAAAGCCATAAATTTAGTTTGGAAAATTACTTTTATTCAATTCAAAGTAAAAAATGTGTGAAAGTTACAAAAAATTAAGAACTAATTTACCTCTGCTCGATATGACCTCCCTTTGCCTTGACTATGACCTTGAGACGGTCCAGAAACGAATCGCAAGCTGCCCGAATGTGACTTACAGGTATTTTGGTCCATTCGCGAACAATGGCTTTTTTTAGCGCCTCGAAACTGGTGAATCTTTTAATTCGCGGTGCCCTGCTCTCCAAAATAGCCCAAGGAGAATAATCCATCGTATTTGCATCTGGTAAATTTGAGAGCCATTATGAAGTTCGGAACATTGTTCTTCAGCCGTTCTTGGTTCACTCGAGCTTTGTGAGACGGTGCCGAGTCCTGTTGAAATGTCTATGGTCCCCCACCGAAATTTTTGTCTGCCCACGGCTACAAAGTAACCTCCAGAATACTTTCCCGATAATATTTGACAATTTACCTTGACGCCAGGCTCGGAGAACGCCCATCTGCGGTTATAGTGACTCAAACCATTACCTGTGGCAGGTGCTGCCTCCTGGTGGCCAATCGATGACTGAAATTCTCGTATGACCGGTCGGTCAAATAAACACTTTCGTTTTGCTCAGTTTAAAAAATGTTGTCGTCAGAAAACACAATGTTCAGAAATTTACCGCTTTCGGCCAAGCGAAGCAACTCCTTCGCTCTCTCAAGTCTGACTTGTTGGTGCTTCGGTGTGAGATCATGCGCCTTCTCGATCTTGTAAGGCTTGACTTCGAGATCATTTTTCAGTATGTGGCGGATGCTATGGTCAGATCTTTTCTTTAGTTTAGTTCTTTCGCCATTTGATTGACACTTCGTCGGAGATTTCGCTCAAGTCGCTTCTTCACTTTTCGAACCATTTCAAGTGAGGTTGCAATATTTTGATAACCGATGTAACGAGTATCATTGTAACTAGTAACGAGTGCGATAAACAAAAACTTTATTTACTTTAAGATGCTCGAGCTCACGAACAATCGCTGATTGTGACTTTCCAGCCAAATATGATGCAATCACACTATTACGTTTGAGATCCATTACTGATTTTCTTTTTTCGCGTTTACTCTCGGCAAAATGCTTCCGCGCGCTTGTAAACAATACCCTGGACTGTCATATAGCCAACCAATAGATAGCTGATGCTCGTGAGAGCGATCTGAAGTTGATTATACTTCGAGTGACGGACCCTGTATCTTGGTCTGGCCCTGTAGAAGCGGCCTAGTCGAAGCGGACACAACTTTGTCCAAAACAAAAAGGCTCTCATGAACTGCAAACGTCTAGCAGGAATATCCTGGAGTTGTAGCTCAAGAATCCTGAGATGGATGAGCGGTTACTTGGGTAGCGAGTGCTGCTCTCTCAAAAGTGCGGTCAAAACTAACTGAGCTTCAGCGCTTAGCATGCGTGTGCATCACGGGGGCGGTGCGAACCGTAGTGCAATAAGGGTGGCTTGTAGATACAGAACGGTCTCTCACACCTATTGCGTGTGTTATTGCGGGTAAACTACCAGCTGATATTCAGACAAATGAATTGAACCGTGTCTATGGTAGACGACGAGCTAAGTTGTCATTAGAAGAAGAAGCTGAAGCGCTACTGCACTCGATAAAAGAATAGCAAAGCAGATGGGATATGTCAACTAACGGATGCTAGACTCATAAGCTTATCTCAAATACTAGCCTATGGGTGACCAGGAAACACGGAGACGGTGACTACTATCTCACTCAAATACTGACTGGCAACGATTATTTTTTAGAGTACCTCCATCGGTTTAATCTGTAGGACATCTCGTTCTGCCCAAGCTACAACAACGCAATTGAAAGTGCCGAACTCGTATTCTTCTACTACGATCATTTCGGAGAGGATCACTCAAGTCTCCAGATTCCAAAAGAAGTTCAGAATTGAACTGGGTGACAAAGTAAACTGGAGTAGGCCTGCAAATGAAAGGAAACTCCAGAAGTGTACCCTGTAACTCGAAGACACCAGACGGCATGAGCGCAATATATGGCACCAGAACCGAGCATTCTGAGCCGATGGCCAATTTTCCAAGCATTTTCCAAATAAAGGTGTACATATTTAATTTGGCTATGTGGGCAGGGCAATGGCAAACCTCCGAGTGTATTCCTGCCATGAAAAAGCTCCTCATAAAAATATTTGCCGCTCGGAGACGGCTTGAAACTGTAGGTCCCTCCATTTGTGGAACAACATCAAAACGCACACCACTAATAGGAGGAGGAGCTCGGCCAAACACCTAACAGAAGTGTACGCGCCAATTATTTATTAATTTTTTTTTTTTATGTGCAGAGATGAATTTATCTAGGAATCTCTGGAATTAGCGCATTGATATTCTGGGCGTTAGTCAGGTGGCACTCAAGGAACTGTAATTCTGTAAGGTTAAGTCCTCAATGGGCCTTGAGTGTATCGAGATACTGAATTTGTTGCATACGTATATATTATGTATACGTGCAATCGTATCCCACTAATTTGGGACACAGGGGTATAACTGGAAAGTAGAGGATGCTTTGGCAAAAGAGGCTGCGGCGCATCATCAATTAGAAGCTAAAGAGTGAAGAGCTGATGCTAAGGGAGGTCAGTTGACACCAAATTATGGGGCGACGCCACACTGCGAAATGCTTAATGGGGAGGTACAACTAAAGAGATTTAGAAAACTCAAAATCAACTCTAAGGATAAACAGAAAATGCTCGCAGGCCATTGTAGATTGCACAGTTATCTGCACAGAATTGCGATATGGCCCACTGACTTTTGTCGTTTCTGCAACCAAACCCCGCAGACTCCAATACACTTTCGCCTTGAGTTTAACGCTGTAGCGCGGAGAAGGTTGAGACATTTTGGTCAATTGCAGCCTGAAGAAAGTAACACACGCTCAATCCAACCCAGCTCTATCTTAAGTTTAATAAGAGAACTGGGTTTGTATGAGGCACTGTGATGAGTAGATATTCACCACAGTCAAGAATTGAGACTTTGTTAGTTTTAAGAGCTCAATCGAGCGACTCTTCTGATCCACGAGTGGCCCGGACGGATCGTATGAACTTGTAATTTGGTATACTTGGTCAGAGCTTTCTGAATCGACACGATACATACCGCTAGAGAAGTAGATCACGCAAGTGGTCGTTAGAGCCCTAATCCTCCAAAGGTTTTCCTGGAATGTTCTTGTGACTAGGTGCTCATATTAGTTTTATATCAAAGTACTCGGATTTCACCGAAAACGAAGTATAGCACCCCGCCGAATAGTTTTGGGTGCAAGATCAGAAGATGTATACCTGGAGCTTACGAGTATAAATATATTTTTGTATTTTAGGTACATATTTTCATGCAGTTCATATAATTGTGCAGTTTGCAATTGCATTTGTATGTACGCACAAAAATGATTAAATAATCGATCAATTTTTTTTTGTGCGCAGGCAAAGAAAAGGATTTCGTACTTATCTGCAGCTCATCAACAATTACTGGCTTACAAGAATCTCAGCACAATCGCGGTGGTCTTTTTCCACATCCAAATACCAACAACGCACGCATCGATCTCGTCCAATTGATTTCATTGTATGATTGATTGCCAATGGCCAACAAAAACAAATGCACTTCTCAGCAAAGTAATGATAAAAATGGCTTGATAAAAAATCATCATAATCGGCGGTGATCTCAGTCCAAACTACAAATCAGCAGCAGCAGCAGCAGCAGCACTCATTAGGCTGAACGGTACGCATGCAGTGATCCTCAAAAGCACGCACACACACACACACATCCCCATCTACATGTGCATGGAGGTAGCGTGGAAAAACTGCACGCATAAATCCTAATCCTGCAACTGCAAAAACATAATAAATCCTTGAGTGAGCAGCACTTCATTTTACAACGGCCGCGCGACTACTTAATTTGAAATGCACTGCTGCTGGCTTGCCTCTTCGCTTTACCGTTGCTTACAATAAATCACACAAATAAATTGCGTTGAAGCAAATAAATCGCAATAAAAATATAATCAAACAATCAGCGCGCATTGGAGGCAGACAAAAATATTTGCGAAAATAAATAAACCAGACTGGAGGAAAAACAAGCCGAAAGAGCAGCAGCAAAGCAAGGCAATATAGGTAGATTGAGAAATTGGCCACAACAATGGATCAGCTATATTTTTTTTTGTTTTTGATTTTTTTCGACCGCACACAAAGTGCGCCTGCTTCCCAGCGTCTGTTTTCTGGCCACACTCAATTTAATTGCTTACGGGTTTCCTTAGCCAAAAGCTGCTGTATTTGGAAAAAATCACTTGCTCGACAATTTGGTGGTGCGTTTGACTACGGTAAAAGTATGCTTGTTTGCTTGCTGTAAAATACAACTCTGTCGATTAGTTGGCGTCAAAGTTTTTCGGTCACTCCTCGATGATGATCGGGCCATGGCATGTGGACATTTATGTAGGAATACGAAAACAATAATCATTGCTTGATTAATTGATATTTTCGAAAAAATAATTTTATTTTAATGCAGCTAATTAGAGTAGGTAATAAAAGCAGAAAAAATGTATACCTAACCGCTATTGTTTTTTTTCTATCTGCAACCATGGAAATTTATAAAAATAATTTCAATCGGAATTTCGTTAGGAGCTATAAGAAAACAAAGTGTTCATGAAAAGTTTCCTTTATATATCTCCTATCCATATCTTAGGCCATACTGACTAATATGCCAATCGGCAGTAATAATAAAGCCTTCAATTCAGGACCGAAAAACTTTTTCCTAGGAAAAGTTAGAGGTGCGGCGAATTTAAATTCTTTTCTAAATATATTTTTACCAAAGAAATGCATAAAAACTAAAAGGAGGTTTCACCCAGTGTGCACATTTATTTAGATTTTAAGCCCTTAGTCAAGAAAATCCACACAATTATATTTGAAATTATGATGAATGTGAATTACCAAACGGTCGATTTATTAATGCTTAATTTTTGAGAACGTCATCAGTATAGGGAGGTCTCATCCGAGGCTTTATTAATCTTTTCATTGGGGGGGCCTTTTAAGTGGCGGGTCACAAACCCAGCGCACAACCAGCTATCCTGGAATACTTCGCCTTCTCACGTTAGCTCACTCCCGAACAGGTGTTCGGAAGCTACCCAGAGGGTACGTGGGCTAATCCCGGACGTTGTGAGCTGCTTGAACCATATGCAGTAGAATCTTCCTGGCCACTCCCAAGTGAATGGCGATCAGTAACTTTCCCCACTTGCGTGGGCTTCTACATATGGAACCATCCTCCGGCTAAAATCGCGTAAGCAGTTATAGCGCCAATTAAGAAGAATTGTTGAGAACTCAATGAAGATGGTTTACTCTTAACGAAAAAAAAAACAAATTCTCGAAAGGTGGGCAACATATTTTGATACACTTCTTAACAGAAACCTTACAGGTATTGAACCCGAACATCCACAGTTTTAAGAAGTCTTCAGAAATTGTGGAAGAACTTAACTTCCAGGAGTGCATGGCGCCAATTAAAGCCCAGAAAAACAACACATCCTGTAGTTTTGACGAGATCCTAGCCTTGAAATCCAACATAGAATCTCTCTTGCCAACAAGTGCTACTTTGGACTAAGTAGGCAAATGAGTAGTAAAGTTCTCTCTCGACGAACAAAACTAACACTCTACAAGGCACTCATCATACCCGTCCTAACGTATGGCGCAGAAGCGTGGACGATGACAACAGTCGATGAAGCGACGCTTGGAGCGTTTGAGAGAACGATTCTGCGCAAGATTTTTGGACGAGCTTTGTTAAATCTGGAGCGAAGAACGTATGTCAAAAATGTGGGAAAAATTGGAATAATTTGCCTTCTATATAAAAAAGTAGACACATTGGTCTGTGAAAATTTCCGGCCCACAACTTTTTTGAACAGCATCTACAATATATTATATGTTCAAATATTCTAAGCGCTGGACTTAAACCGCATGCTAAACGCATGATTGGTAGAAGATCAACGATGAACCAAACTTTCTAAGACAGATTTTAGAAAAAACACACGCATACGACATAACGACGTATCATCTTTTCACAGACATGAAAGCAGCAAAGTTCGCCAGCCTGAACGGTCTTTGGCAATTGGATGGGCTCTCATGTCTCCTCTTTAATATTGCCCTTGAAAAGGTTATCAGGGACTCTGACTTAAACACAAAGGGAGCTATTTTATTTTAATCGGTTCAACTGCTGGCTTACGCCGACGACATAGACACAATCGCATTGTCGCTGCCGAGTTTGAAAGACTTCCCAGGTATTGAAAGAGCAGCAAAATGTATGGGTTTAGAAATAAACGAAGCCAAAACTAAATCGCTAGTTTCAACTGTATCGGAACCTGTCAGACACAATGTGCGTCAAATACTAAAAATCGGAGACTGTGGTTTCGAGTTGTGAAGGAATTTAAATACCTTGGATGTCAACACCTAAAGAGTCGCCTCCTAGACAGAAAAACCAAGATTGCACTGTATCGCTCAATTGTTATTTTCATTTTGCTATACGATAGTGCAACGTGGACACTCAGAGATGCGGATAATCAGAATTGCGGGCTAATACTCGTATGCTACAGTAGGCGAAGACCTGACCAGGCTTGTCCAGCCAACAATGATGATGATGACTTGTTGAGAAAAGCGAGATATTGATGTTGAAGGTTCGATTACGACAATTTACTTGTTCACGGATGGATCGAAATTGGAAGGAAAGGTTGGCGGAGGGGTATTTTATGAGGAACTCCCCATCAGACTCAAATTTAGGTAATCAAAGAAACAGCTGATTGGCTACTCACATGCGTACTAACAGTAAAGAAAGTGAATATTTACTCCGACAGCCAAGCGGCAATTAGGGCATTCGAAACTGGTCAGGGAATGCCAGGCTTTACTTTCGAATGCATCCGAATTCTTTGACATAAGGCTCATCTGGATTTCTGGTCACAGCCATATTTCGAGAAACTGTGAGGCGAATGGACTGGCCAGCCAACGAAAGTCTGAGGCTATTTCCCGACGAAGGGAGAGGATTGATTGACCACCTGCGGTCTGCTCATGGAAAGATGGGCTTCGCGCCAGCTCAGCGAGGCAAATACACTAACTTGTAAGGACGCGAAATTCTTCTGGCCACGTGTAGACCGGGCTGCTCGGCGGAACTTCTGAGCTTATATATAAACTGTCTTCTGCGCTTAACGTAGGATTCATAAGGCGATCTTCATGGAAAACTCGACGGATAAGACCCTCTGAAATACTAAGCTTCCTCTGCAGAGTCCTTATTGATTATGAAGGATCCTTGGCAGTGATCGCTTGAACTAGTTGAATAGAGTATGCAGATCGCACAGAGTCAGAACGTTCCTACAGTTTTTTTAGTTTTGTAAGAGGTTCTGCATCGCCGCCTGATGCTTGCAATTCACGGCGATTCGTTTGAAAGAATGAATGTAGTAGTAAACTGCTACACAACAACAACAACAACGAATCAATGGGCGCACTTATGAAATTTAGAGATTTCTAAATCGGTTTGATTTGCAGGTATAGTGACGATGCCTGCACGTTTCTTCGTTTCTTGAGTTAAGTTGTAGTTCTTCATGCCTTATCTGGAAAAACGCAAAACGAAAAAATTATGGTTTCGGAAAGTTATAGCCACATGTCCTCACCTACCGTAACCTGTATAATAAAAATAATAGTTGAAATTTCAAAAAAAAAAAATTAATTCTGTTTATACAGGATACAGGTATAAAGAAATAATAGTTAAAACAATTTTCCAATAAAATTTCTCAAGTTGTATTCAGAATTAAAATTTTTCTTTAATTTTTAGTTAAAATATTTTTTTTTTATAAATTTGTTTTAATTAAAAAAAAAATTTATTAAAAACAAAATTAACTTTGATTAAATTAAAAAATGTTCCACCAAAATTTCTCAAGTTTTATTCAGAGTTAAAATTTTTTTTTAATTTTCAATTAATTAAAAACAAATTTTTTTTATTAATTTGTTTTAATTAAATTTTTTTGTTTTATTTTTTATGAGTGTGTATTAATTAAAAAAAAAATAATAATAATAATAGTTAACCATAAAAAAATTAGTTCTGTTTCACATTGTACTCTGTATAAAAAACTAATAATTAAAAAAATTTCGACAAAAATTTCTCAAGTTGTATTCAGAATAAATATTTTTCTTAACTTTAATTAATATATAAAAAAAAATATTTTTTATTAATTTGTTTTCATTAAAAAGAAAATTTAATTAAAAAAATTAGTTCTGATTTTTACTTTTTTAGTTTTTATTAATTCGTTTTAATTTTCATTTTTTGTGAATGTGTATTAATTAAAAAAAAAATTAATAAGAATAATAGTTAACAATAAAAAAACTAGTTCTGTTTCACAATGTACTCTGGACAATAAAATAATACTTAAAAAAATTTCGATAAAAATTTCTCAAGCTGTATTCAGAATTAAAATTTTTTCTAGCTTTAATTAATATAAAAAAAGAAATTATTTTTTATTAATTTGATTTCATTAAAAAAAAATTTAATTAAAAGAATTAAATCCGATTTTTTTTTTAAATTTTTAAAAATTAAAAAATGTTCCATCAAAATTTCTCAAGTTTTCTTCGGTATAAAATTTTTTTTTTTAATTAACTTATAACAAATTTTGTTTTTTATTAATTCGTTTTAATTACACAGCAAATTATTTTTCATTAATTAAAAAAAATTAATTAAAACAAAATAACTCTTTTTTTTACATTTTTTATTCTGAACAAAACTTGAGAAATTTTGATGGAAAATTTGATGAATATTTAAAAATTTATTATAAAGTGTGAAACTTGGATTTATGTGTTTCTTGCTACAGAATGAAATATTATTTTTATGAAAAAAAATAACAAAAATTAATTTTAAAAAAGATATATATCTGTGTGCATGTGGTGACCTAATCATTATGTCATTCGTTTTACAATGAAGCTTTTTTTAAATTTCCCTTTTACGAAAATAAATTGAGAATGGTTGCCAATTTCCACTATCTGATAACCTAAATAAAAGCAGCAACACAGTAACACCTTTAAAAATTACCAAGAAAATTGCGTAAATGTTATGTATTGGCTAATATCATGGCAAGAAGAGAAACTATCTGTCGAATTAATCGATCGATATCACGTTTGAGTGTGCAAATAAAAATTCATTAATCCGCTTGATTGCGAAAATTGCGCGTTCAGATAGAGGTGATGCGATTAATTGAGTCGATCGCACCGCATAAGGATAGCACACAAAGGCACCGGAGTCACCGAGTCAATCATGCAACCTACTACACATACACACACATATACATACATGTACAAACATGCATGCGGGTCTACTTTAATAAGAAACGATACTTATTTATATGGACCTATGCACAAGTGTTTTTACCACTCACGGGATTTGCACTTGTCGTGCAAGGCGATTTAGTGGGCATTAAACTGCAACGAATCGGTGCAACACTTTGCGCAACTACTAGATTGAAAAAAAAAGAAGAAAAAATGTGGCCAAGGCCTTAAATTAAGTATAGTACATACTTACATATATACAAATACATATGCACTTGTGTGTGTGCCACTACTTTATTGGTGCACTGTTTAATCAAGTAATTTTTGGTACAACCGCTGGTTGCAACGTCGCAGGTGATTACAATTCAATCTGGTCGTCGTACTTGTGATTTGTTTAACACATTTCGCGCTAACCACTCACACACATACATACATACATTACATGCATGCAGGTATAGTAAGCTTATAAGGGCAGATTACATTCTCATCGCACCGATACACACACACATATGTACATATGTATGGACGTAAGTATATTTCACTCGTCTAGGCAATTATGAAAATTTTATAAATTGTCCTGCTCCGCTTTTCAACTTCCTGGCTTATTTATGCATCGCTTATGATGCCAATGTTGAGATGTAGCAGAGGCCAGTGAAGATTAAGCGGGACTGGGATGCATGTAGATATGTATATGTATGTGTATGTTTTGATATTTTGCGTTTAATAAGCGGTAATCAAGTATTTATCGCATAAAAGCTAATTTTCGGTAATGATAATTTAAAACACCAACATTCTCCAAGGCTAGCAAGAAGTGTGAATTTTTAAGTGGCTAACAGCATCGCTTATCCACCAGAAGGTGTAGCTGTAAATTACGATTTGGAATCTTGCAAGCATGCAATTCTAGTAAGCTTATTCTTTGGCCTTACGGACTAGTAGTAGTGAACGTTGGTTAGCGGCTTGAAGTTGAAATTGAAATTTGAAAAAGGCGAGCCAAGCAGCACCGAGAGAATGGTAACTCCTAAAATACTCGGGTTAGAAAGCCATAGTATTCAGAGCTCTAGAAAGTAAAAGTGTAGCTAGTTAAGGAGGAAAAGAGAGAAGTGATTAAGAAAAAGAGATAGGATAGAATAGAGCCAGAGATAGCTAGTACTGTGAGCATTTCCCAGATTCTTTGGCCGCAGATAGAATAAATAATTTGTGGTTGGGAAATTATACCTTCTCAAATAATGTATAAAAAAAATCTAGTAATGAAATGGAAGATCCAATAGTTTAAAATATAGTATCGATAGCACTGTTTTCCTCCTGGTATCAAATAAATATCGGAAAAAAATTCGAGTACATTCGAATCTTGCTATCGACATTTTTTCACCCTTTGAGCAGATCCAAGCTTTAGTATCGATAACTTCATTAACTCCTAGTATTGAAGAAGAGTGGTGAAAGCCGAGTGTATCCGAATGTGGATCCTAGCATGAGTATCGACAATTCTGTTCTCTTTAGTATCGAAATAAGGTATCGAGCGCTGAATAAGTTGACGAATAGGTTGGTGCGTGACTACCATTCGGAATTCACAGAGAGAACGTCGGTTCGAATCTCGGTGAAACACCAAAATTAAGAAAAATATTTTTCTAATAGCGGTCGCCTCTCGGCAGGCAATGGCAAACCTCCGAGTGTATTTCTGCCATGAAAAAGCTCCTCATAAAAATATCTGCCGTTTGGAGTCGACTTGAAACTGTAGGTTCCTCCATTTCTGGAACAACATCAAGACGCACGCCCCAAATAAGAGGAGGAGCTCGGCCAAACACCCAAAAAGGGTGTACGCGCCAATTATATATACATATATATAGTAGCAAACAGCGTCGAACGCTTTTATTAATTCCTAGTGGTGAAACAAGAGGTCGTATATCCAGGTTCAAAGCCACACTGATAAGGTCACCCAAGGTGATGGTGGGCTTCAGCCTTTCACTCAATACGCACGCTAGAACCTTATAGGCGGTATTTAGAAGACTAATCTCGCGGTAATTGGCACAGATTGCAGGATCTTGTGGATTGGGCAGAGCATCCTTAAATTCCAATCGGCAGACATGCTTTCTTCCGACCATATTTTGCATAGAAGCTGATGCATACACCTTACCAGCTCGCGCCACCGTGTTTCAGCTGACAGTTCGCCGACAGCCGAGGCTTTGTTGTTCTTTAGTCGCGTTACCGCTATTCTCACCTCGTCGTGGTCGGATAGCGGAATGATAGTACCGTCGTCAACGACCGGAGTATTCGGATCTTCCCGTTTTCTATGACGATCGTAATTGTCATTATATAACAAGTTTGAAAAGTGTTGCCTCCATAATTTAAGAACGCCCTGGATGTCAGTCACCAGATCGTCATCTTTGTTCTTAAAGGAAATCATTCCAGTCTTGAAACCTTCTGTAAGCTGCCAAACTTTCTGGTAGAATTTTCGGGCGTTTTTCCTTTGGGCAGCATCACAACCTCCTCGAACTCACGTGTTTCGGCCCCTCGTTTTTTCCTTCTCATAATACTTAATTTTGCTTCACTTTCATAACCTTCTGTACATAAGTAGTTGCCAATAGAGTGATTGTAATATTTACTATTGTATATCAAGCATCCCACGCTTTTAACTCTAATTTGAATTATTCTATTTGTATCTTAATTTTGGTTATAATTCTGTTCTGAGGTAGTCGACTATGACTGATCGTTCGATTTGCTATTACTTCATTATAGGTCTCTTTGTCACTAAAATTTATTTTCTACTTTTTAGTTCGATTAGCAATAAAAGCGTGTTTTTTAGTTTTTTTAAACTATTTTTTATTTGTAATCAATTTTAATTGCGCTCATAAGGTTCTTGGGCGAAACTGAACACATTTTGCAAATCGTAAATTTTTCACTTCAGATATAGGATATAGGGCAGCAATGATTCAAGAGGCGAGCTCAAGATGTCAAAGAACTAGCACAAGCAGGATCTCAAAAATCATGAACTATTTTTTATTTGTAATCAATTTTAATTGCGCTCATAAGGTTCTTGGGCGAAACTGAACACATTTTGCAAATCGTAAATTTTTCACTTCAGATATAGGATATAGGGCAGCAATGATTCAAGAGGCGAGCTCAAGATGTCAAAGAACTAGCACAAGCAGGATCTCAAAAATCATGCTACGCAGGCCCAATGTCAGGTCTACAAACTATATTTTATCTCTTCTCAAGAAAGAGTGCAAATCTAAAGTGGAGATACTGACGGGATATTGTCTGCCTCCATCGCACGCGGGCAAACTGAAGCTAGAGCAGAACGATACATGCACAATATATAACGAAGTCAACGAAAGAAACCCTGGAACACATATTCTGCCACTGCCCTACACCTAGCAGCACACGAATAAGCTGCTTAGGTTCTGCATCATTTTCAACATAAGAAAGTGTGGCAGATCATTAGCAGCCTACTTCTTAAACTCTCCATACAAACACTTGGTATCACTATGAATCAATTTCTAGTCTATGTGCGATCTACAGGGTCAGCCAAGCCCAATCTAACCTAATATATTATATATCAACGAAGACGCGCCATCGAATTGTAACAGCTATCAAAACAAAATACTGCTAAAAAGGAAACTCGAACTTAACAGAGAGAGAGAGAGAGAGAGAGATCCCTATGTGCGATTGAGATAAGCAGCTACTCATTAATATTCAATCAATCGCGTTTCACAGCAATCAATCACAGAAATTTATACGCGCCACACACAAGAACAAACATAAGGGCACGACACTGTCCACCGAAAACTTTCATTGCTCATACGGCTTTTGCTAAAATATAACCAAAGGCCTTGACATTTATACACGTAAATTTCATATAATTGGAAAGAAAATGTAATGTAATTTTAAGCAGTCGCTTAAACGTAGAGAAGATAACCATTTGGTATCGCGCATTGGCTGGCAGGTAGTGATGCCACGCTTAGCCGCACTGCAGGGCACTACTAATTGAAATATTCGTAATCAGATATCGTTCGCGGCACTGCTCATCCAACTCACTTAATCCACTGTTCATTACAGCAGCTCTACTGCGGCTGGGTAAGCGTTAAATGAGCGAATATTTGCCGACTGATTGATGGCCAAACTGGCTGACTGAAAAACTGGCAAACAGGCAAACAGTAGTGAGCTTTTAAGAACAAAAAGTGAAAAACGAAATTATGAAAAATAATGTATTTTTTTTTTTGTTTTTCGTTTACACATTCCGGCTGTTTTAGCGCTTAACGCTTAACAAGGTAGGCGCGACCCATTCCAAGCCGGCAATTGTTGTGGTTGCTACAATGAAAGCCGCTCTAGCACACGTTTGGGAAAGTGGCTGCTGTGTGTGAGGAAGCGCGAGTAGCGCCCACATGAGCTGTTTAAGCGGCTGCTGCTGCTGTTGCACATGCGTGGTTGCGATGAGGAAAGTTTTTAATCTGCTACGAGTATTTTGCGATTATTTTGGTTTTTCATTGATCGTTAATTTTTTTTTTTTAATTTTTTTTTGTATTTTTTGTAAATTTTTTTTCCTGCTTGTGGTTGATTAAAGAGCCGCACGCGCTTTACCTCAAACTAACTTCCTTTGGGGCAGGCACGCAAGTGGCTGCTGCACTTTTTTCTGGGCACAATCTTCAACTAAGTGGATATTTAGTTGATCTTCATTGTACGAATAAGTACCGACCAACGCTTATGGATTTTTAATCAGCTACAGTTAACTGCATATCGTCCTTTAAAAGACAAAAACCCAAAAAAAGTACTCAACTATAAGCGCAAATTAAGTCACAGACAGTGGCATGGCGGATCATTACAAGCCGGTAAGCTGCGAATGTAGGTTGCACGTTGCCAAAAAAAGGGCAATTTTGGTGAAATTGCTAAATTTTCGGTGGCCCAAAAATAAAACGAAATTTTGTTGGTCATCAGAAAACAAAGGAATAAAAGGAAAAAAAGAAAAAAAAAAACACGAAAAACATGAAAAAAAAATAAAAAATAAAATTTTTTATTCAATCACAATTTCTGCCAATTCGCACAAATGTGAATACATAAATACATCTACTAATGCAATAAATAAAGTTAAAAAGTGATAAATCAATAAATAACGGTCAGATATTCAAATCACACTGCCTATTTGCATACTATACATTCTGTCAACTCCTTGTCATATACTAGATCTCCCTGCATTTCGTCATTTCTTCGAGGGTTCTTTTGGCGAGCAATCAAAAATCAATTCATAAAATTTGCAAAACAATCAAATTTGTTATTTGAAATCGTCCAGCGAATTGGTGTATGTCCTTTTCGTCAATAAACCAACTGTTGCCACTGAGATACTTTATATGTTGTGTATGTATGTAAGTATGTATGCATGCATGTGTGTATGTGTATACAGTAATGCTTTCGCACAGCGCTGATTTCTAAGAGCTTGAATTTGTTGGTTGGTTGAAAGAAAGAAAAAATCGTCTGGTTGCGATTTGTATGCAAAATAGCAGTGCAGCTTTTGGAAGCACTGTGGAAGTGTTTAGTTATGTGGGGGAATAAAAAACTGTAACAATAAAGACAAGGGAGAAACAAAATTATAAGATTTAGGTCTTGGTTTTTGGATTACGGGGTTTTAAAGAAATAAATAAATGTATTTTGAAGGCATAAAATCGGGTCATCGAATTCCCCTCATAATCCTTAATATATTATAGTAATTGACGCGTACACCCTTTTTGGGTTTTTGGCCGAGCTCCTCCTCCTATTTGTGGCGTGCGTCTTGATGTTGTGCCACAAATGGAGCGACCTACAATTTCAAGCCGACTCCGAACGGCAGATATTTTTATGAGGAAATTTTTCATGGCAGAAATACACTCGGAGGTTTGCCATTGCCTGTCGAGGGGCGACAGTTATTAGAAAAATGTTTTTATTAATTTTCGTGTTTTAACGAGTTTCAAACCTATGATTCCGGACCGTGTTATCTCATGAAGAGGTGATCACAATTGGCCACCGAGATCTTTTAATTTAACACCTTGTCACTTTTTCTTTGGGGTCACGTGAAAGAGAAGGTCTACGCCAACAGCCCAGGATTGAATCAAAACCTTAAAGATGGAGTTTGTGAGGCTATTGAGGACATAGGGCAGCCACTTTGCAATTCGGTTATGTAACAAAAATCAAAAAATAATTATAAACAAACTCCTATCACTGCTAATGTTGAAATGCCCAAGTGGATTCCTTATTGTACGGATTTCACTTCCACTTGACGAAGTAATGCCGTCATCTTCCTTCACTGTGACTATCTAAGTCTGCTGCTTCCTCTGGCAGTGACACTGAGAGACTGAATCGAAGAACTGAAATTCGTTCTGACTCTACCGTCGTTTCACATCGCAAGTTTACATTATAAGGAAGATAAGACTTCATCGCTAATGGCCCCGAATGTCTTTGAATGAAAACGTGACTCTTTTACTACGGGTTGCCAATATTCGACGGACCCATCTGTACCTTTATCTGTACCTTTATCTCAGAGACGTCAGATCGCTTAATGACATACCGCGTTGGAAGCGTCAGTCCAAGCAGATTTTTACCATAGAACAGTACATTCAACAAAAGAAGTCAATTGTGAAAACTCAATGTGCTTATAAAAAAATAAATAATGTGAAAAGTGCGCCTTCTAAGAACACCATTAAACGTTTGTACGAAAGGTTTTCGACTGGTGATGCTATTTCTAATCCAAAGTGGCCAAATCAGAACCGACCAAGGCGTCGCCAAGGACATCCCAAAATCGCCGTTCTCAGCAGTTGGGCATTGCTCGGACCACTTTACAACAAATTATCCGCATTGATTTGCATTTATTCCCGTATAAGATTCAATTGACGCAAAGATTGTTGCCTGCGGATAAGCCTCCTCGATTGGAATGGGCCCAAAGAGTCATCGAAATCCGTCGAGTCCGTCGAATATGGGCAACCCGTATACCTATGCGCATCTTATCGCTCAGTACAACAGACGTTGCGAGCCTTGCAGCTACGAACTAATTTGGGCAACTATATGCCGACGCGCGTCCAGAACGGTAAAAAGGTGTCACTTGGTTCCAGGTTTCGACTATGTGGTGGACGCATTAAATCTTCCCAATCAAGCTCCCCAAATTTTTGGCGAGTCACTACAGAAGTGTGTGTTATCTTGCGTTGCCTTGATGGAACAAAACATCTTTTCTGTTGGCCAATTCTGGTCTTTCTGGTCACTCGCTAGCTTCTAACGATCCAGTTGTTGACAATAGAGATCTGAATTTAGTGGCTGGCCATACAGAAGCAACTCATAATAAATGATGACTTTCAATTCCCACCAAATACACTGTTAAAGCTTCCCAGCTGTTAGCCCTGGCACGGCCAGCATTTGAGCTGCTTCATCACGCTTTGACCACGATCGTTTTCGCCCAGTATTATCGTTTGCGATCCATTTCTCATCCCCAGTTACCATCCGTTTAAGAAACTGGTCGATTTCATTTCATTTGACCAATGCTTCGCAAAAGGAAATTCCATCCATTCCATGTTTTTTGGTGTTAATTGATGTGGAAGCCAAACATCGAGCTTCCTATTAAATCCAACCTTGCGCAAATATTTTAAAACTGTTTTGTGGTTGACCTGTAGCTCCTGGGCGATCTTATCATTTTTAACATGATGGTCATCTTCGATTGTTTCTATGATTTTATGTCTCCTAGGCTAAGAGTGAACTAAAAAATATTTCGTTTAACTCCCCTTGGAATAATAATAATTGATATGATACTGATACGATTTCTTCGTGTGTAGCGAGATGTGCCTTAATAAACTTGAATTCTCTACAACTGATATCATCAGTGGTGTCGACTGTCCATTTTTTAGAGCGACTTTATTTTTATATTCGACAAAAATCTTGTGGAGTAAAGATTTGCGCTTTCTGGCATGAGCTAGAAATGAGAGTTACAACTTTGGCGTTTAGAATCGAAATAATTGATTAGGTTAGAATGGTTTATAAGAGGCCTATAGTGTCTTCTCATTGCTCCACATCATCGCCGTCTCGAACAATGAAAAGCTGCGCCCGTCCTGGACAAAAGGCATCATCGTGAAGCTGCCCAAGAAAGACGACCTGCTTGGCTCCAATAACTGGCGAGGAATAACCCTGCTTAACACCATCTACGAAATTGTAGCCGCGATCATACAAAGCAGCCTCAAAGATATCGAACGCTCCTTAAAAGACGAGCAAGCTGGTTTTCGCCCTCACCAAAGCTGTGTTGACCCAGCCAAAACACTTCGGATTATAGTCGAACAATCAGTTGAGTAGCGCTCCCCGCTCTACACACTGTTCGTAGATATTAAGAAGAAGGTTCGTAGATATTAAGAAGGCGTTCAACACTATCAAACGAGACGCAATATGGCTGGCACTGAGTATAAAGGGAGTTTCCGCCAAGATAATCCGCTCGACAAAGCTCTCTACGAGAACTCCGAACTGGCAGTGCTTCACAAAGGCGATATCAGCGATCCATTTACTACCGACGCAGGCATAAGGCAAGATTGTCCCCTGTCGCCCCTTATTTTCGCCATCGTCCTTGATTACGTCATGAGCCAACTGATCCTGCCCAAAAAAGCCATCGCATGGAGTTTCACCAAACATCTTTAGGACCAGGACTTCGCCGATGACATCTACCTCCTCTCTCACAAACTCTCTAATATGCAAGCTAAGGCGGACAAACTAGTCGCGCTGGCATGCACTGTCGGACTGGAGGTCAACATCGCCAAGACCAAGGCTATGAGAGTGAACCACAATAACGCAAGACAGATATTGGTTGACGGATGCCAGGTGAAATTTTTCAAAAGCTTCTGCTACCTCTGCTGCATTATAACGGTATATAGTGCAGCAGATGTCAAAATGTAGGCAAAACAAACGCAGAAAGTGGCGATGGATAGGTCACACGTTGAGAAAACCATCAGATACCATAACGAGAATGGCACTGGACTGGATTCCGCAAGGGAGCAGAGGTCGCGGTCGGCCAAAGATCACTTGGAGAAGGTCGATGCTGCTCGAACTAGCAGATGCCAACATCTCATGGGGAGGTGCAAAAACAACAGCACAGAACCGTGTACGATGGAAGAGTCTTGCCGAGGCCCTATGCTCTCGAGAGGAGTGAACAAGGAAAAAAATATTAACCACCTCTTCATCTGCCCACTCAAACAACTCATCTCACACCCCTCCACTATTACAACCCTTTCCCTATTATCCGATATCGTCGAAACAACACGTTTCTTGGGTCTACAGTTAGATGACCTCGATGACAGCCTAAGGTATTCCCAGCTGAGCTAGTTATTATTGGTTGTTTTTGTTGTAGCAGCATAACCATTATCCATACATGCACATGGAATACTGCTGGAGTGGCTGTCCTTGGCTGAATCTAACTAGGTTTGTTCCAGTAACGTGGAACCCACCGTCGTGGGAACGAAGTCGATCTTCGATATAGGATAATTTTTAAATACAAAAAACAACAGTTAGAAACGCAAACTGTAGTGAATTTTGTATGAAAATGAGAAAAAAATGGCGTGAATTTATGAGTTAAAAATTTTTAAAATTTCAAATTAATTTCAATAAACTAAAAAAATGGTATCTGAAATAATTGTTCAGATCACTCGATCAGCAACTTTCGCTTTCACAATTTCACTTAAGCACTTCTTATCACTTCCCCACTGTGTCGATAAGCAGCAGGCAAAGCCATCACAAGCCTCCACTTTGCATATGAGCTAAAACGCGCGGCTTTACGTAACACAGCAACTGCTCCATCGCAGCTACTGGTGTATGACGGCGGCAGCCTGATCGTAAGTATCGGCAACGAATCGCTCTTGGCACTGGAAAACAATCAAATACACACAAACACGCGAGGAGATGAAAAACAGACGGAGGGCAGAAGCAAAACGACGGAAGACACGCCGAAGATGGACACAATTCAAGCATGATGGCATCAGTAAGCCAGAAAGTACAAGTACGACTAAAAAGTACACACAAGGTATGCATGTATGTGTGTAGGTAGCAGCCAGACTTAAAGAGCCAAGCTAATGTCGTCTTCGCGGCAATGTTGTGATCTCAAGCGCTAGATTAAAAGATCATCGGTGTTCTACCGCTGGTAGAATGGACGGATGGATGGATGGATGGATGGATGGGGCGATGTAGCGAGTATCGCTGAATTGACAACAATAAGGTCAGCTAGATAGTCAACCAGTCAGTCAGTCTGTCAGCCAGACGAGCAGCTCCTAAAAGCGTGTATGCTGCAGTGAGTGTGCGAACGATCGACGCGAGATGAGACGAGACGAGACGCTGCGGAACGATCGATCGATCAGCGTTGGACAGTTGCTGCAAAAATGTCAACAATGACTGTTGCCACAATTGATTTGATGAGCTGCTTTATATCTACTTGTTGTAGCGTTTTTCGTTGAGCGGTGTTGTGTTTTTTTTTTTTGCCTTTTGTTTTACACAGAAAATTATTTCTCAGGATGTCGGGGTGGTCGATTGGCATGAATTCAATTGATTTCTGTTTCCTCCGTCGCAACTGGAGTGGAGCAAGTCCATTGCTAGCGATTTTTGAGCTCACCGTTTGTTTTTGCCGCAGCACTCGATTTGTATAAATTTGATTACTACGCCAGTCAAAACTGATAGCAAGAAGGCGGGTTGTCGCCACCACCAACGCCAACGCCAACGCCATCACCGCCGACGGTTGCGAACGGTTGATTGAATTTTGTCTCGCAGGTGAAATTATGATGGCTATTGGCATATCGTGGAGCGATCGCTGTATACATATTTACACATTTACATACACAAATTTCCATGTACTTCACATTTCTCATTTCAGTTTTTTATTATCATTTTGCTTCTGCTACCTAATGTCACCATTGTTTCCACCACCTCTGTTGTCTCTCTTTGTCAGCATAAATGATCTCATTTTCTTATGAACTACTTACTATGCAACACTGTTGTTGCATTATGTTGATCAGCATCGGCATTTGTTTTGACCGCTGATATGAAGCGATCAATCAAAACTGGCTGACGATCGACAAAATAGTTTATGATCGCATTTGAAATGCAAACTGTTGGAGTTGAGCAGCTAACAAAATGATGTACGGTTTGTTAGAATTTGAATGTTGGCAGCCGCGTCGTAAATATCCGACGGCCAATACAGCGAATCGAATATCGCCGATCTTTTGAACTCTTATGGAAGGGAGATGGATATTGATGTTGCGAGGAGATGAACGCTAGTAGATCATTTCTTTTATGTAAATGAGAAAGGGTTGGAATTAGTATTTTTCAATACAATGTGGACAAAAAATGTTTTTTTTTTTGGTCTGGGATGTATGTACTGCAATCAAGATGATTTTTTATAAGAAATATCGTATTATTCTAGGCAACAAAGGTGAGGAGAAGGTGGAGCTTGGAAAGGAAAAAGAAAATTATTTCAAATACGGATGCAATTTCAAACAAAGTTTGTCAGTTTTACCGTATTCTCCAGATCTGGCTCCCAGCAACTGTTATTTATATCCAAAGATGAAGGAGTTACACGTGGGCATGAAAGTGGCGTCAATTGACTCATCGGCAAAACAGAGATCTATTTTCAGGACATTATTTTTAAAAAGTATTACATTATTGAATGGCCTCTGGCTTGTGAAAAGTTCTTTTGAGAAAAAAATTACTATTTTCATTTTCAAAAAAAAGGAACTCTTCGTTCCATGGAGCAGGAGTACACACATAAAGGGTGGCGCAAAATTAATGGGCCTATTTTACTTTGCATTATTTTTTTACTAAATAAAAAAGAAAGAATTTCTAGTACGACACCGTCTGTAAAAGTTACTTATAAATCATGAGGGCATCACAACTATGGCGCAGAATCCACTAGGAGTTAAAAGTATATATATATATATACGAGGGCGGTTCAATAAGTATCCGTGTTTGATGACAGAGAAAAAGTTCCTGAGGAAAGTTGGTCGCCGTTGATGAAACCTGGAAACAAAGAAGACGAAGACAGTGCCATCGGCCGGAAAAGTCATGGCGACGACTTTTTGTTATGCGAACGCTGTCATCCTCATGGATTTTTTTGAAAAAGGAAGATCGAGCACTGGACAATACCACAGTGAGTTATTGGACCGCCTTCACAAAAAAATGAAGGAGACACGGCCGCATTTGGCGTAAAAGAAGGTGCTGTTTCACCACGATAATGCACCGGCCCATTCAACCGGAGTTGTCGCCGCCAAACAGCATTAATTGCGATATGAATTGCTGCCGCACCCCCATATTCATCCGATTTAACTCCCTGCGACCTTTGTTTGGTCCTTAATCTTTTAAATGGGGCCTATTGTGTCGTCATTTCTAACACGGTTACTTATTGAACCCCTCTCCTTCTTATATACATATTCCGATCAAACAGAAAAAAAATTGCAGGGCGCCAAATCAAAAAAAATTTAATAGCTGCTGGATGGTATTCGTTTCGTTCTGGGTCTAAAATTCAGAATATTGATGGCACTGAGCGCGCGTTAGGTTATGTTGGTACAAAACCCATGAATTGTTTTCCCACAAAAACTTTCTTTTTTGGCGATTCGCTTCAAGTAAACGTCTCATAACGCCCAGATAATAGTCCTTATTAACCCTCTGAGCTTTTCACAAGAATTCGTGGTGTGGAATACCGTTGCAATCCATAAAAAGCGTAAGCAGCGCTTCTTTTTGAACAGAAAACTACGTATTTTTTTTGGTTTAGGTTCATTCGCAGCTCCCCACTCACTCACTTGATCTCTGGATTGCTTGCCGTACTCTTAAGACGCATGTCTCGTCTCCAGTAATGATGCTTTTGATGAATGTTGGGTCGATTCAGCCTTGAAGATCATGTCTTTGCCGATATCCACACGGTCCCCTTTTTGCACTGTCCTGAACTGATCCAGAAGCAATGTTTAAGTCCTCTACCAGCTCTCGGATGGTTAATTTTCCTTCTCTTTATAGAAGTTCACCGACTTTTGCGTATCGAAAGGTATTACAGCTAGTGAAATAGCCCGCAACTCATGTTAAGATCTATCCTCCGATCACTCTTCCGCTATGATTGCTCTAAATAAAGAACTTATTTTCCCTCTATTTTCTCCAAAATAATAAAACCGATTTTTTTTACTTTCGAAAACTATTAACTTGAACAAATAACCTTAAGCACCCACTCAATTACAATGAAGATATTGTAAATGATGCCGAGCACTTCAATAACAGTCTTCAACAACTCTCACAAATATCTCTGGTGGTTAAAATTAAATTAAAAGAAAAACGACAGACAAGAAAAGCATGACAAAGAAGTAGACATCTCGAAGACAATAGAACATTAAACTCACTCACCCAAGAGCTCAAAGGTATTCTCAAAAAGAACACAACACAAAACTCGAGAACTACCTCAATAAGCACGATGTAACCCCTCGTATTGACTTCCCCCTTTGGAAAGCTACCAAAAATCTTAAAAGGCCAACTTTAACACAATCAGCCATTAAAATGGGAAATGATTAAGGGCTAAATCAAGCTAAGCCCTCGCTAAGCACTGCTCAAAAAGTCAAAGACACACTGGAACTCATTCAACAAATGGATCCGCCCCGGTAAAAACAGCAAAAAAAGCACAAAACAAAAAAAGCACTCATCACAAGAGAAGTATTAAAACAACTCCAGATGAAGGTATCTCTTTTCACACAATGCCATTATATTAATTGGATTCATTCCCACTCAATGGAAGGTCGCACAAATAACAATTATCCCTGAACCCGGAAAAAGAGCCGAGGAAGTGAAATCTTATCGTTCCATCAGTTTCTTGTCAATTGCCTCTAAAGTTTTGGAATCCATTTTTCTCAAAAGAATGATGTCCGTAATTCAAGACCGAAAATTAATCCCAAATTATCGATTCGGCTTCAGAAAGACACACGTTACTGTCGGACAGGTACACAGACTCCTAAATATAAGTATTCACAAAGCTTTTGAGTGGAAGAAGTATTGCACAGCCGCATTTATCGATATATCTCAAGCATTCGATCGTGTGTGGCATGACGGTTCACTTTGTAAAACAAACGCCACTCTACCCTCAAATTATTAAATCTTAATCAAATCCCACCTCAAAGCCCGACATTTCTTTGTTGAGTAAAACGAAGAACACTCGTGAACTATATAAAGTTTACCTGGTGTATTCCAGAGCAGTATAATGGACTCAATCCTATACTTGCTCCACACCCACGAGTTGGAACTTTTGCAAATAACACCGCTGTTCTCGCAATTGGCCCTAGGCTTCACTTAGTCTTAGTATTAATAAAAGTATTGCTGAATGTTAAAAACAAGATTGCAATAAAAAAAAAATTAAAAAACAACTACGAGTATATACATATATACATACAAATCGATAACTAAAATTGTGATTCAACTACTGCACAACATTTTTCCCAAGAAAGCTACAAAGACATTTTATTTTGAAATTCTTTTATGCTCATTTCTCTTACTGTTTATCTAAAACTGGGTACACAAAAAAATGGCCTGCGGTTGTATTTATTTTGTTACCAATGCATATTTATACAGAAAAAGTTATTTTTTTTTTCCTCTTTAGGACACTTTGAGTATCACTTTAATTTCATTTCGCATGCTCCAGCATTCCAATTTCACATCTCATAAATATTGATCATCAAATGGCCATACGAATTCAATTGAATGACAAGCCACAAAACCACACTCAACTCAACTATTGTCCCATTCACCTTATAGCTAACTTTTTCATACAATTCTATGCATCTTTTGTCTATTTCCCAACGCCTACTCGAAATCGCGAAATTGTGTGCTCATGTGAAAATTTATTTTTGCGGTCAATTGCACTTCTAACTACCTTTGAATTCTTTGTAATTTTAGTGTCTGAAATACATTTTTTTATTTCATTCTTAGCGCATTCAACGCCGCATGATCAATGATCTTTGACCGCAAAATCTGTGTCATCGAGAGTAGGAAATCTGGAGTGCTCAAACAAAACGACAAACGCAAATAATGAATGAAAGAAATGATAGAAATCATGCATTGAAATATCAAAACGTTTGCTCTTATATTTCAATTCAACGATGTTGCGTTGCTAAAGATTTTTGTGCGAAGTAGCTGGAATTTCTCATATAACAGCGCTACTGTCTTTTGAATGCTGCCTGAAAGATCAGTCGTGTGACATTTGAGAAAATATTTTCCTTTTAGTCATTTTTGGTAATAACGGAATTTTTCATTTTCTGCTTAATGTAGTTCTACTTGTAATGTGATAAAAATTGGTTAATTGAAAATGACAGGTAAGAGAACAAAGTTTGTGCCAACTACTCAGAATTACCGCGAAAATCTAAGGAAATTATATATCTAGGGAGAAAACTTAGGGATGGTGCGAAATATGAGATGTATTGGCAAAATTGGCGTAGAAAACATAGTACAGTTAATTTTTAATATGAATATGTATCTAATAAGAGGGTCTTTTGAAAAAGACGTGTAAAGTTAGAGAGATGGCACTATGGACGCGTAATGAGGTTATGTTTAGTGAGTAGCATCTCTTGGAAGAACACACATCAAATTTCAGCTAGTTGGTCGTTGATTTGTGTTTGGTATTCGTTTGAATCGAGGAAGTCGAGTGATTTTCCTTTTCTATTAAAACAACGCATCAGCTCACGCCTCAGCAGTTTTGTTAGCAAAATTAATAGAATTAGGGTTCCAACTCATTTCTCATCCCCCTATTCTCCAAACAAGGCTTGGTTTGTTCCCTTAGGCTAGTATTTGTTCCCTAACTTGAAGATAAGGTTGGCGGGAAAAATATTTTATTCGCACGAAGAGGTGATTGCAAAAACGAATGGCTATTTTTGAGACTTGTACAAATCCTATTATTCCGAAGAATCAACAAACTAAAAAGTACAACACGTCCTCTGTGAATGTCCTGCACTTCCAAGAAGCCACGAGCCGTGCCAAATATCTTGGCGAGTATTTTTTTCAAGACCTGCAAAATTTGCGAATTGTCTCATTGGAGGGGCCAGTTGCCTTCTTCAAAAGATCTAAATGGCTTAACCAACTTAGTTAGGGGTTGGAAATCAAACGCAGGTAGAGCAATGGGCTCTAGGGCTACCTGGTTTCGCTTCTTAGAAAAGCAACCTGGCTAACCTAACAAACTTGACCAACGTTGCACGAAGTTTATAAGCCTAAAAGGAGAATATGTAGAAACATAAAAAGGTTTACCCCAAACAATGAAGTAGTTTTTTTTTTTATCCATTGTCATTATGGCAAACATCGGTGAAACAGCACAGATCAATAGACGGCTGATTAAAGCGACCACAAACCCAATACTCTTGAACGGCAGCGAAATATGGAGTTTTGCGCTGAACTACGATTCTAATTGAGATACCTGTCGGCCTCGTAGCCCGTAAATGAATGAATGAGTGGGGTTCCAGGAAACAGCAAGTCACCACTAGCTCCTCAGATTGGAGATGCCAAGCCATGCAGTGGTCGCAAAGCCGATAGGATACTAAATCGACTGACAGATGGACTGTGAAACTCATTCCAATAATTGATAAATGGGCTCAAAGGAATTACGGGGAAGTGAACGATTTCATATATCAGTTCCTCTCGAACTACGGATACTTCCGGAATTACTTACACTGCATGGGTGAGATAATCAGATAGTACAGAAAAGCGACGCCTCACAAACAGAGACATAACAAGACGTTCCTATAGTATAAAGCTGTCTAAAGATATGGAGGACCCAGACGTGGGTGAGTAAAACTGGCCCATTCCATGGATGCCATTTTGGGTTATGCAGAAAGTAGTCCCGGGGAAAGGGAGGAGAAATTGCTTTAGTGGCCACACCACTGCACGCAGTAGACGGTGGTCGCTGTACATGCGAAGACATTTTGAATCCTATCTCACACACCAGCAAAAAAAAGTGGATCCAATGTCTGTTATGAGCTTCTGGGACTGATTAATTTTAAGACACTTAGCAAAGCTCTTATTGCTTAAAATCCATTTTATCTCCAGGTGCTAACAGCCATCAAACAGATTTAAATAAAAAATAAATAATTGGCGTTTCACACTTCTGTTAGGTGTTTGGACGAGCTCCTCTTCCTATTATCGATGTGCGTATTGATGTTGTTCCACAAATTGAGGAACATACAGTTTTAAGCCGACTCCGAACGTCAGAAATATCAAATGTTTGACATTGCCTCCTGAGGCCGAATGCTACTTGAAAAAACTTTTTCTTCATTTTGGTGTTTCACGCAGATTCGAATCTATGTAATGCGAATGGTAGTCGCGCACGAACTCAATTGCCTACGGCGGCCGCCTTTAAAATACTCTCTTCCAATCCTCGGAACAATTTTTGAAGCCAATTGGAATTATCTCCGAATTGTCATAAAGGGCTTTGTGCAACATTTGCAAGGTTTCTGAGCAGAAATTTCAGACCACAAAGAAAATTGCATGCACCTTCTTTGCTTAATAAAGTAAGATGTTGTTAGGTTAGGTTACCGTGCCACCACCGTAGAGAATGTGGAGGGGCCCACTTAGGGCTAGAGGGCCATTGTGATATTGCTAAAATCACTAAATTCACTTTTGATTCTTCACAAAATTCACGCAAAACTTTGGGATAGGTTAGGTTGGGTTCAAGTGGTTATTCTGTGAGACACACTGAAGCTCATAGCCCATTGTGACGCCGCGTGGGGAACTTGTCCCTATCTCGCCTAAAACTTGTGTGACTTTTCAAAATTTTTAGCATATGATTTCTGCAGAATTGAGATCTTCCAATTCATTGAAAAAATTGTCTACATAGATACCTGGACCTAAACTTTAAAATTAAAAGACAAAAAATTCCACTTTAATTTTCTATCACCGTAAATTAGAGGAAAAATTCGGCTCATTCAAGAAGAAAAATGAGAGAAATTGTGCATTAAATAATTAGTTTTTTCTTCCTCTTTATGGCTTTTTCCGTATATATTTTACAGTTCGCAAGACAGTACCCTCATTTTCAGAAGCTTTTATCAATTTTAAATGTTTTTTATTTAGTACATTTCCTCAAGTCTCGAATACGAGATATGCAAACATTGTTCTGGAAATTTTGATAGGCATTTCCGGCTTGTGTGACCTCATTCAAGCTTTAATGCAGATGATGATTTTTTTTCGTCTGCGCGCCTTTTACATGTCAGCCCTTTCAAAAACATCTGTACCCTATCATATTAGAGAACGAGTTCTATTTTTATTTTTGCACATTCCGCGATTTATTTGCATAGCTGCAGTACCATTTTTTTTCTATTACCTATTCTACTATTGAGGAAGTATTGAACTATTTCGAGCCTTTGAAGCAGCTGCCATTTAACAAGTATTTAATTAGTATCAAATGTAAAATTTTACGCTCAAATATTTCAGTCTTTTTTAGAGCATATCTTTTTAGGTTTGCCATTTTTGCGATTTTTTTTTTGCTTCACTTCAAAAAAAAAAACCAACGGAATTGATTGGCAGGCAGTTGTCACAGCAAAGCTAAGCCACGCCTACTGCAGAAAGCTTGCAATACACATGAAAATCGAATCAAATTAATAAGGTGATAAACTGTGTGTTTCCAATCAATGAGCCACAAGGTAGAGCAAGAAGTCAGCGCAAATGCCTCCATGCTGATATCAACTTTGCGTGGGTGTCACTCGACAAGCGCTGGAATTTGCAAAATAAATAAATGAAAAGGAAAGGAGTAAGCAAAGCTTCAAATCTTAAAAAAAGAGTAAGCAAAGCTTTAAATATTTTTATTTTTTTTCTGCATTCGAGTACTCGCTTTTTCATTCATCACTAAAGCGCACTAACCATTCATGCCACCATACAAAAAGTCAATCAGCACCCACCCACGCAATTCTTATTGATAGCTAAGCTATTTTTATCAATGCGCGCAAAGGCATTAGAAAAGTAAAGAAACCGGAAAAATACATATATACATACGTACACGTCCATATCTATCTAACTCATTGAACCTATTTATTATTCATTTGAATCTAATTCGTAGATAAGAAAATGTATTTGCTTGTTTGTGAATGGATTTGATCGCATGAAATACCACCAACTCGCAGGCACGCTTTCAACACGCGCGATAAAGTGTGCCAGCACTTCGAGTTGACTCTGAGTCGTGCACTGTGGCCGTTTAAACCGCCACTGCCAGCCGTAACAAGCCACTTATGTTGTCTCACAACGCTTGAAGAGCGCTACTTAACCATGTAAAAATTATTTTCGTTATATTTTCAACACCAAAGGCTCCCCACGGCTTCTTTGTCCACGGTACGGTGTTGTTTACCCCCAAGCAGGGTTCATGTTTGCATTGGCCCCAACCATCGTCAATCGATCCATCCAATCAAACAAGCAAATCGATCGGCCAACCACACCAACTGACGATCGACATCGGCTTGTGTTGTTGGTGTGGGCGTATGTGCACACATGCATACATACGTACGTACAAATGCATGTGGGTATGTTGACCAAGCCGCTCCATCGATCGGCGCAAGCCGGCGCATGTTGAACATTGCGTGGGTGGATTAATTGACAACTTGAAGAATTATTGTATCTGTGTCATATTGGGACTTGCGCGGTGGCGACAGCAGCGCAACAAGTATACCAAGAAATTACTTTTGTGCCTGTAAATGCGCTTGCCTGCAACTTGTTTGTTGTTTTCTTCATATTTTTTTGTTGGTTTTTTTTTTATTTAATATTAAATCTGTCAACACTTTCGTTAAATATTTATGATATTTGCCAAGTGTGTCAGGCACGGGGTTTGAAGTGATCGTATTTACATATCAACATAAATACATACATGCACACATACATACATATATACACACATACATACATACATATACGTAGTCTGAAATGAATGTATGTGACATTTACGTACGTCATGCCACCAGACAGACTGAGCGATAACAGTTCAATAAAAATGATGGTTTACTTGTATTTGTTGCACTTAAACATTTGAAATTTCAAGATAAAATTTAAAGGTAAAAAAGTGAGTACGAGTATTTTATTTGTGTTGAAGGTGAAAAGGGTTGGGGTATGTGGTATGCTAATATGTAGCGTAGCTGTGTGCCTGCTTACTAGGGTGTGCGGACGTACGAAAAAATTTCTGTACTATCTGACAGAAATTTGGAGGCTACTACACACTACTGATCCGAGATCTTGTGCTTCTTCTTTACTTTCTCAGTTTCGTCATGCAAGCAGTTTCATTTTTTGGCAACTGGCTTGTTGGCGGCTTGGAGTGCCACCTTTTGACTTCTTGCCTTGTCCGACTCATCTTTGGGATAAACTTCACTTTCTCTTTTGTTTTCTCGAATCCTGCCAAGGATAGCGGGAGACTTTTGCTAGAGCTTATGCCTCGAAGGATCTTTGTTTCCGCGCTTTTCTCCCATGGCTTTAACGGGACCACAGCTTTGCCTTCAACTGTTTCTTGGCTGGAGGTCAAGAGCTGATCCTCTGAGGGTGAACCAATCATCCTCAGTTCGCCCTTGTCGGTACGTCTTGTCCATTTGTGTATCTGTTTTTTCCTGTCTGTTCGTTTGCTTGTCCTCGTAGTTTTGTCCCTGTGTCCATTTGTCTCTCAGTATGTGCTATTAATGCGTCTGTCTGTTTTCCCGTCGTTTTTTTCGATTTGTTTTGTAGCTTTTTTTCTCTATACGAATTGTTGTTTTTTGTGTTGTTCATACGGTCACCTGCCCCACCCAGGGAGCTGTGCATTTCGCTATGCGCAGTGACCAAGGAGGATTAAGGGAAAATAGTCGGTCACCCATGGCAGCGGCACATACCAAGGCAAGCCCACCGTTACAACCTGAGGCGGCCTTACATCAGGAGGGCCCCTTTAGAAGACAGCCTTATTTAATACCCCGGTTGGCAAACCTATCCAATAGGCAACCTTGAGTTGAGGGTTTGTTTTTAACAAACTTACGTCTTCGACCTGTGTGGTTTGCGGGAGATATTTACTCTCCTATCACCCCTATCCACCATCTGGGGATCTTCCCCGCTGGGGTTCCCCCGATTAGATTAATAATTAGTTGTATGGTAAAATTCTAGAGGCCCCACAATGACTATTTTCTTCTCCCATATAAAGTAAACAGGAAAATATCCTACGTACCACGCCCCTAATGTATAGTTACCTACATATATCCCCACCATGTGTATCTTAATAGTGCCCTCAGACCAAATTTTAATGTGATGTTGCGTACATTTTCAAAACGAGTGCGAACTTTATAAAAAAATGTTATGAAATAACTGATTTCCTCAGTACTGAGATCACTTCATTCACTAAAAAAATTGTCTACATAAAATGGTAAATCTAAGTCTGGATAGACTAAGCAAATGGCACAGAAGGTGCGAGATTGTTTCTTCCTTTTCTTCAACTTGGTGCCGAGTCTCGCTGATTCATCGGCCCTGCAGTCCCCTTCAATGCCGCAATGGTCAGGAACCCATGTTATCCTAAAGCGAAGTGACTCAGCCATCTCGTTAAGAGAAGTGCGGCATTTCATAGCTACCTTGGAGGTTGTCGACTGCTTTATGAGGGACTTTATCGCTGCCTGACTATCAGTGAAAATGTAAATATCATTTCAAGGTACCGCACCACACTCTACCAGTGCCGTCAGTTCAGTTTGAAAGACACTGCATTGGTCGGGAAACCGAAAACTAAAGAAGATCCCCAGATGTTCGGAGTACACACCTTTGCTCTCCTTGCTTCCAGCTTTGAGCCATCTGTGTATACATGGATGGACTCGCCCTATCTAATATCGTCCCATTCCCATTCTTCCCTTGAGGGTAGAAGGGGTCGCGAACGTTTTAATGGCAGTTGTAGGCAGGAGTGCATAGTCCATCAGTCACATCTCCGAAAAGTCAGCGTCGATTGGACCATTTACTTAATGTGCTCAAGAAGTTCACGTAAACTATATTCAACTCTGGTATTTCTGATGGACAATACTGCGTTTTAAAGGCTTCAAAGAAGAGAAAAATTTCAGAAGTGTTAAAAATTACCACCGACCCGTGGTCTCAACTCTAAGATGTTTGTTTGGTCAAGCTTGTCCTCATATTTGTGGCGTGGAAATGCTTTTTTCAGAGGAGCTTTATCTTGGCAAAAATACACCCGAAGATTTGCCTGTGTCTACCGAGGGGCGACCGCTATTAGAAAAAAACTTTTTCTTCATTTTGGTGTTTCACGCTTCGAATCTCCATTCTGTCCAGAATTCCGAATGGTAGTCACGCAGCAACCCATTCGGCTACGGCGGCCGAATTAGCAACTTCCAAATTCGCATTGGGTTGAACTTCCCCTAAAAATCTTAGTACAAATATTATGCATCTATCGAGACACCCTTTACAAGCGAATGACTTAATTTCTTGCATCACATCACTAGTTTTCCCTCAAAAATCCATACGACCACACTGACATTTGATTTATATCACGAATTTTTAAGTTAAATTGCGCTACCAAAAACTAACAAATTATTAACCCACTGCAAATAGCTGGCAGGCAATTACAATAACGAAAACCATACAACACACAGGCACCAACCACCAAACGCCAAGCAATCAAACCATTTGGGAGTAGGCAACTGAACTGCAATGTAAAAAACTCCATCAACCAACTCAGTCCAAACCACTGGTAATTTCCAAGAAGGTGTTTAGTAGAAAACGCTTCCGGTGTTTTTTGTACGCGCATGTGCGCCAACCGGCTCGTCTGCGTCAAGCGGCATGTCCACATCCATCTGAATGGCCGATATTAAATTTGCCGATAATAGCGCCATTTACCGCGGGATAATACACGTTAATCTAATGCTGCAGTTGGCAGAGCAGACGTGGTACAACAACACACACAATAGGAACACAAAATGCAGAAATCAACAACATCACCATCATCAACGACAGCGACAAAGAGATCAAGCTGAAGAGTTAGTTTGTCTGCCTGTCGTTTGGTCTGTTGATCGTCGCTCTTGTGACGTCTAAGTTACACTGTTGATGATGATCCTTCCTTTGCCAGTTAAGGTCGCTAAGCCTATGGGTAAATGTGTCGGATATTAAAAACGATCATCGCTACACAAAGAAAAGCTTCATTTTCAACTAACTGCCAACTCCTCCAAACAACTACTCGTGTCGTTTGAGCCATTCTATCGTACTGGCTGTTACAACTCCATTGGCGACGGCGCAATCACAGTGATCTTTACTGGCTGATCAGCTGCCGGTGGTGATGTTCGCTTTGCTGATCGTTTGTCTTGTTCAAGTTTTTACGCTCGTGGCGCTAAGTGTTTACCCTCCGTTGCCACCCCCTTCGATGTGTGTCAGTTAGCGATTGATGGCGCTCCATAGCCGTCGGTTACTGTAACTGATGATAGGCAGCTTATGATCCGTAGCCCTGACAGTCAATTTGGCCGTAACTTGGATGTGCTTTGCTGTGACGTTTTATGTATGCTGTGTACGTGCTTGCTACTTCAACGTCACTTCTTTTGCTACAAGTGTGGGTAATTTTTCAATGAACATTGCCTTGGTAGCCTTTTAGTGGGTGTATGCTGAGAATATTTTGAAAAATGTTCCGATGCAATTGTCTAATTGCTTGACACACTATACCAGATGTTTTTCTATTGGACTGAGGCGTTAGTTTGTTGACAAACTCAAGCAGAGTGTTTAATCGTTAAGGTGGGGTAGGAAAAGAGTTTTTGCACTGGTATATTGAGGTCAAGCGGGTAGACTAACGCAAAACAAATTTATTACTTATTGTACTGGAGGCCGCCGTAGCTGAATGGGTTGGTGCGTAACTATAATTCGGATGTGCCCAGGCTCCAATCTCATGGCATGAAACACCAAATGATGATGATGAAACTTATTTGACAAATCGCATTTCATGTGATTTTCAGACTTAGATTAAAAGACAAAATATAATTTTTTAAATATGGTATTAAATATTAGTTCTTTGTGGTCTTCTTGTGTATGTGGCTTCTCTAAGTGCTGAATCTTCCGGGTTTATGTGCTCTCCCAGCCTTTTTTAATGTTTTGTAGCAAAGATAGGTATAATGTTAAGAACCTTGTCCACCGACAGATCGTTGTGCAATCGGTATTCCTTTTATACTAATGAGCATTGACCATGCCTCGGAGCACCGTATTTTGTTGGTGTTGGCGTTGAATGATTTCGTTGTTGTAAGCAGCACTACATCCCCACAATTGAACGCCGTATGTCCATACTGGCATTAAAACTTGATTATAAATAAGTTATTTATTTTGTATTGACAGTTTTGAGTTTTGGTCAATCAACCATTTAAGCTTTTTCGGTAAGTTTAATATTCCAGATTCATCTACCGATGCTTGTCACTTTCTATTTGAATCGTGCCCGTTGCCGCCAACAGCTAGTATACATGTACAGGTATCTTCAGCAAACGTAGCTACTCTGCTTGTAGTGAAAATTTGTTAGTCTGCTGTGTATTACTCTACCAGTACTGGTTCAAGAATGCTGAATTGCGGTACACCCGCTTCGGTTTTTTTAATATTTGAGTGAGCCCAATTTTGTTTTACTATAACATACCTGTCAACAACTTATGATTCGAGCAACTCGGTGTATTGGTGTGGCAGCATCACTTTTAGTCTACAGCTAAGGTCTTCATGCCACACTTTATCGAATGCCTGAGCTACATCAAGAAATATTGTTGAAAAAACTTGATTGTTTTCTATAGCTACTTCAATGGTGCATACTAAGTGATGTATTTGATCGATCGTGGAATGTTTTTCTTGTAAACTAAATTAGTGACCCGATTGATTTAGACGTTTGGAAAATAATTTTTCAAATAGTTTTCCAAATCCTAGAAGTAGTGCCATTGAGCGGTAAGATATGAGTTCTGAATCATTAAGGTACATTCTCGGCTTTGGAATAATTTTCATCTCAGAAATGTTCCAGCGCATTGGTAAATATTTGAATTTATAGTATGCATTCATTATTGAAGTTAGTTTTATTAATGCTTTAGGTGATACATTTTTTAGCAAACCGACGGGGATTAAGTCAATACCTGGAATTTTCTTTAATTTTAAGTTTGAAATTTCCTTTTTAACATCATCAATGGCAAAATTTTCAATTTCAAGGGATTCTTGGACAGCGCAAGGAGGCAAGAAACTGCTTTCATGTGGTTCAAAGATGTTTCGAAGGTGTTGTGTGAATAATTTGGCCTTATCCAAATGGTTTTTTGCCCATGCTTGATTACCATTAAGATGTTTGATTGGGTGATTGTGCGAGACTGGTCGTTTCATGCACGCAGTTTTCTGCTTTTCTGCGTTTGATTGATCCGAACCTTAAGTTTCACTTAAATATTTTTCTACATTCTAATGACACCTGTTTTTCACCTTATGCTTATTGAGACCACAACTGTATTGACCGAAAAACGCGTAAATGCAATCTTGCATACTAAGCAATTTTTGGCGGGAAACTTTTTTGTGGAGTTTTAGTACCTTAGAATTTTATTATTTTCGTTTATGTTTTCAATTTCATTAAATGTGAGATAAGATTCTCGCAACGCAAAAAAGATAAATAGGAGAGTAGAGTGATGGTACCTTACTCGTACGCTTTCAGCCTGCACAAATAATATCAATTTTGAGTTCTTTCATTTCATTATTCCACACACATTTTTTTAATGAATCCAAAGCAAGAAACACAATTAATGGCAATAATTATTAAAAAATTTAAAACAGGTATTCACAGATAAAATTTTTAGAAAAAATGCCTTGTTTGATAATACTAAATTTCAACAATAATTCATAGGCAATATTGGTCTCTGATTCTAACTAGAAGTGCGTTCACATATGCCGTGATTAGCAATAAATCCAGTTCACATATGGCTGATTAGCTGCAAAATTGACAATAAGCTGTCAAAACTGCTCTGAACGATTTTTCTTCATAGAAATTGGTTTTGTGGAATATTTTAGAGTTTTTGGCTTGTTTAAGTATTATTAATGATATAAAGAAATAGCAATAGTAGTTAATTTGATTGGGTAATTTGCTGCTAGTAGAAGGGGATCTGAAAGCGACGTTAATTGAGGTTACAAAAAATTATAGCAGGAAACGCATGCAAAAATTAATATTACCTTTTTTAACAAGCAATAACCATATACGTCTTTAAGGGGTTACATACAGTTAGAAGGCCGAAACAAAGCGAATTTTCCAAAAAAATTTCTGAGAAAATTTTTAATTTTGTTAACATAAAAATTTGTACACATATTATGTTATCTTTTAACTATATTTTAAGACTGAGTAAAAATATTTATTTGAAAAGGAGCTTTAATCTCCGGGAGCTTCTCTCAAGAGGTGACCAACTATATCTCTGAACTGGAGCCCCTGAAGTTAAAAATCCAAACAGATTTCGCTACAGTAATGTTAAATCTAGTAATTAATCGAAGGAATAAGCAAAATATATTTTTGTAACAAAACGGCGGTTTCTCAAACAAAAATCGATTTTTGTCCAAAATTTCGTGCTTAAATTATTAAACAAAAAATATTTATAGGTGAGAAAAAAATTTGCATTAATTACTAAAAAATATATTTAAGAAGCTCTTGTTAAAATTTGTTGGTCACCGACTTTGAAAACACCATTTTAAGAAAAACGCGTTTAAAGTTTGAGAAGCACTTTACATAACTAACTTCGTAACTTCGAAAATATTCACCGGAACGATAGTAAATTGTCTGTGTCTAGTCTTAAATATATGTACATTAAGAAAAAAAAACTAAAAAAATCGATTTTTTGAAAATCCTAACTCTATATAACCTCTTAACTATTATTAACGATATGGAGAAGAGGCAAAGAGAAGCAATAGTTAATTTTGCAAAAATTGTCTTTGCCGACGTTCATTTCATTTAGTTTTGATTTTGACTATTCACTGAAAAGTACGCAAAAAATAATCTTTGTAATCTAAAATTATTTTATAATTTTATTTTTGATTTTATACGGAAAATATAATCTTTGTAATCTAAAATTATTTTATAACCTGAATGAGTAATGCCGCTTTTTAAATAAGTATTGCGAGTTAAGCTAATTTTTGAGCTTAAAGTTATCTGTATCAAATTTGGTGAAACAACCTGGTATTGAGTAATAGATCTATTAATTTTTTCGTGCGGTCTGTGCTGAGAAGAAAACTTCTCGTAAACATAAATTTTGTTAGAGATAAGTGTTCTCTTGGGTACTGAAAGTAATAGGTTAGGTTAGATTTGGTTGATCCTCTAGATCGCACATACACTAGAAATTGATCCATAGTGATACCAAGTGTTAGTATGGAGAGTTCATCTTATATTTTTTCTATGATACACAGTTTGCATAATTTAAGTAGGCTGCTAATTTTTTGATCTGCCACACTTTCTAATGTTAAAAATAGTGCAGAACCTAAGCAGCTTATTCGTGTTTTGCTAAGTGCAGGGCAGTGGCAGAGTAGGTGTTCCAGGGTTCGTCTCGCATTGACTTCGTTACACATTGTGCACTAGCTTCAGTTTGGTTGCATACGTTGAAGTGAGAGCGTGGCCCTTCAGTATTTCTACTAAAAATTTACACTCTTTCCTGGGAATAGATAAAATATAGTTTGTAGACCTGACATTGTGCTTGCGTAGCATGATTTTCGGGATTATTCATGAGCTGTTTCTTTCCCACCTAGAATTTGGTTCTCGAATTGAAAGTAATACTTTGCTATGTTTTTCTCTTTTCCCAGAAAAAGACTCTCAAAACGAACGCACTATGGAAATAATAGATTAACGGCATATGAAAAATGATTTTTACAAATGTCGCTATTCCCATCTCTTTTATTTTTTTGCCATAGTTTAAGGATGGAATTAAACTATCGTAAAAAAATTATTAATAAATTATATGAAATTAATTTTTTATAATTTGGCAATCTTTGTTATTTTTGGAAACGTCCAGGTGAAGCCACTTCACCTTACTACATTTAAAGTGCTTTTAATGTCATACTTTGTAGGAGTAAATATAAAGTGTTATTTATTTTCGGAAAGCTTATTTTTTGCAGATTATTAAAAAAATAATATGTCTTCAAATTTGTTTTAAAATTAGTACAAAAACAGTTTCGAATAACATAAGTAAAAAAAGGGTTTTTAAGTTTATCGAAACTTTTTAACAGTTACCCACGCCTCCCCACGATTAAAATTTAAGTGGGATTTGTAACTTTATTATTAATAAGAAACATTTATAAAAAATCGCTGCGGATTTTTGCGATTTTCAAAATTATTGATAAAAATGTAAAAAGTCAAAACATGGAAATCCAATTTGAATTGCGATTGTAGAGGCAATCTATTTACCGTTTTATCTTTTGAGTTGTCTTACTGCGTAAGACAAAATTAGTGAAATTCTTTGGAATCCGTGGCTTCCTGAAAGCGAAAACTTTTTATGCGCGCTTCTTGTGTCATGTAAACATAAAATTATTTGTACATTCGCGGCACGTTAAATGCAACAAATTTAATAAATTGACTTGTTTAAAGTGTTCTAAGCGAAAAATAATAATAAATTATATTGAAGAAGGAAAAACTTTTAATGGTTTATCAAGTGTTTTGAAAAATAATTACAAAGTCTCTGAAGACAACGCACATATGTCTTATCATCAGTGATATTCAAAGAGATATAATTCCAGCTTTTAATAAAAGATGGATGGGAGTATCCCGTAAAAAAGGCGTATTAAAAAAAAAACAGTAACTGGTTGGATTCCGAATATTCAGTTATTTTACCAAAAGATAATACACACGTTTCTGGTAAACATGGAAGACCGTGCTTACCCTATACAGACTCATTAGAATTCAGCAAGAAAAGAAAAAACACAATGTTACTCAATGAATACGGATTTGAACACATTTACAATGCTTATATAATATATCTTCAGGGACTACGTTCGATAGCAGAACGAACAGAAGCAAATCTTGTGGAAACAATAAGAGCAATAAATTGATTAACAACCCAACAGATGATGTAGTGTAGAAAATTCCAGTACCTTCATCTGTTCGATTTTATCGTCCCATATCTATTGAATTTAGCAAAGAAACTCCGGAAAAAACTAAAGCTGTTGTGGATGAGATGAAGTGTCAAATAAATTCTTTAAAACCAACATTTATTATTAAAGAAGATAAGAAAGTGCAAGTAAAGCATGAACTCTATCCATCCACAAAATTTTAATACAGGGAGAAAGTATTATAAAACATTTTGCAGTGCTTCCTATTGGTTAACTTTCTGAAGACGCACAAGAGCCCCGTAATAAGGATTATAAAAAATTTCGTTTGATTATGCTCGGAAATGCTCTCGATCAGCTACAAATGAGAACGTGTTCCACACTCTTCTTTATATATTTGAACCATTTATAAAAAGTTTAAGAAAACCCTATAAAGGAATTGTAAAGGAACTTGAAGAGGAAACTCTGGATTTACTAAACTTTAATTAATTTGCTTGAAATCCTTGAAAACTTTTGTTAATAGAAAGTGTTACAAAAAATAACTTTTATAATTTCTATTCCTTTAATACGCATTGTAATGTACTACTTCTTCTTACTGATTTTTATAATTGCTTTACTTAATTGTTTGACAATAATTTAAATATTTTTTTTTGTTATGAGTTATAAGTTTGTTTTTAAATATTTTAAGACGTTTAGCTATTTAAAATGGAATAAAATAATTTTAAATTTGATAATTTTTAAGTTAAACTTTTTTTTCACACGGTATTTAAAAATAAATGATATTAAAATATATTTTATTTAAGTCCTTACTCATTTTTTTGTATTTGTGCAAATTTTCGCAACTTAATCTTTAGAAATGTAACAATTATCGATTTTTGGTCCGTAAAACTCCGCGATTTTCCATAGTGCAACGGACTACATACATACATATATATGAAACTTACTTTTTGTTGATATATATTTACATACGTGCATATGCGTATAAGACTCACTCACATTTTGAGGCTTGAGACGTTTTACGCAAGAACTTTCCCGCCAGGTTCATATATGTACATATTTATGTAGATAGGCATTTCTCACTCTTCAAGGGTATACTTACATTATTCTCGATGCCAAACTCTCAAGCGTAACTGAGTTCGAGTAAAGTAATACAATAACTGACATTTGCCCGCTGTGCTTTTGTCACCCAAATTACATCTTTATTGCACTAATTTGCATACTTCACTAGCCAAATAGGCAAACCCATATCAAGAACACTAAAATTCTGTTACTATTAGCACATTCAAATATCTCACTTGCACAAGAACTTATTCAACTTCCGTTTCTGATTCAATTACATGGCAAATTTTACTTGTCATCTCACAAAGCCGCAAAGCTGCATTCGCGGTAGCTGTGGCAGAATACTAACCGGTTACTATAGGGTATTTTGTGCAAGTTGCGACACATATTATTTAAACGCGTTATTGTTATAGGGACTTGGTAGTAAAAATATCTGTATTTTTCATGTTAATGCTAATGTTGAAGAACTGTATGCATGCAATTTAATATTTATTATCAATGTTTGTGTATATATTTCCGAATAATAATGGAGCTACGTCCATTTTCACATGTGGCATATTTTTATAATATGAAGAGAGGTATTATTTTCGGTAATTCTTTTCGGAAGTGAAGAGATAAAAGCAAAAATTCAGTAAAAAATTATTAATTGTATTTCAAATCTATCATTGAGCGCAAAAAAAAAGTTCTCTACATGTATTTTTTGCAATATTTGTTCCTAAAAATTGAACAGAAAGACTTTTTTTTCTGCAACTTTAATATTTGAATTATGAACTGCATTTCAGATTATAATAGAGCTACTTTTACTATTTTTGGGTGTCTGAAATTTGCAAGCATTGATTGTTATTAACTTTATCGGCCTGTAGGGTGGCACTTCCTAGTTAAATAATATATTACCTTCACTCTTAATTGAAGGGGAGGAATAAAAAAGAGGGAGCGAAAATACAATCGGATTCAATACCTAGCTTTTTTCCATAAGAAATACACCATTCGGAATTCAGAGGGAACGTAGGTTCGAATCTCGGTGAAAAACCAGAATAAAGAAAAAGTTTTTTCTAATAGCGGCCGCCCCTCGGCAGACAATGGCATTCTCATAAAAATATCTGCCGTTCGGAGTCAGCTTGAAACTCTAAGTCCCTCCATTTGTGGAACGACATCAAGACGTACGCCACAAATAAAAGAAGGAGCTTGGCCAAACACCCAAAAAGGGTGTACGCGCCAATTGTATATGCATATATACAATGCACGAAATGGTCGATTTATATCATATCGATTCCTTCTAAATTGCTCGAGTAGTCATTAATTAAAAAAAAAATAAATAATTGGCGCTTACACTTCTGTTAGGTGTTTGGCCGAGCTCCTCCTCCTATTTGTGGTGTGCGTCTAGATGTTGTTCCACAAATGGAGGGACCTACAGTTTCAAGCCGACTCCGAACGGCAGATATTTTTATGAGGAGCTTTTTCATGGCAGAAATACACTCGGAGGTTTGCCATTGCCTGCCGAGGGGCGACCGCTATTAGAAAAATGTTTTTATGCTACGGCGGCCGCCGTATTACTCTACAAAATATGGAACCGTAAGAGAAATAATATTGATTTGATGATAATGTGTTGATTTGATATGATGATAATTTAATCTAAATATACATCCATATGTCTTTAAACAAAGCTTAAATAATATAGTTGTTTTTACACACTTTTTTTTTTAAATGACCTAAATTACGGCTTAAATTTTTTCAACAAAACGCTTTCTTATAAAGTCTGCTAATCATTTGTAGTAATTTAATGAATAAAACACATAAAATGCATCTTTTCAATGCTTATTCTTATCCAGAATTCTCATCTCCAAGCATTCATTTAGATATCAATAAATGAAATTCGATTCGAAAATTGAAGAATTTAAAATTTGCAAGCTCGTGCTTGAGGAATTTGGCAAAAATTGCCGGTAAGTACCTCTAAGTACCTCTTTTTTCTAAAGCTAGCCATTCTTTACTCTAACAAAACATAGCTTCATATTAAAATATTAAGGAAAGTATTGAGTAAAAAATTATTTGGTGTTTACTTGTGAATAAAAACTGTTAGGAAGAAATAAAGTATACCTATAATTTCGTTTAAGCAAATAATTTTGTTATACCAAGCTCGATAAATTCGTTTTCAAACCATTTCTCGTTGACCATTTCGCCTTAACCAACACTTTTTGTTTTGCGCAAATTATGAAAGCGTCTTGTGTCATTACATAAAACATTAATAAATGAATGGGAGATTCTTAAAGCGAAGTCATTCTTCTTCTTTTTATATATTACACAATTTTATTCGAGTTAATTCAAGTTAAAATAACTTCTTATCCAATTTTCATGCAAATGTATCCATTCCCGTTGAAACCGGTACTAATCAGTTATTCGCGCTAATTAAAATTCAAATTTCACTCATTTACAGCGAATGCACCTCTGCACCTGTTCTTCAATTCGTAATGACAAGTTAAATCTAGATGAATTGCAGAAACGGAAGTTGAATAAAGTTTGTTAACAAGTGCGTTATTCAAATTAAGTAGCAATAAAGAGTGAATAGTGTTTTTAGTTATTAAATCGTTTAGTCAGCTCGGGTGATGTGTGTTTTCTGTGATTCGCGAGTGTTGTGAAGTTATTTAGCAATCGCTTAATGAGTGCCGGTGTCAATAAATTGCGCGTGAGTCTAGTGATTTTGTATGCATTTTCCTACTTTCTGTGGTACAGCATTAGATTTATTTATTTTATATTAAAAAGTGAGTATATTTAATGCAAGTTTAAATGTGTAGTGCTTTGTGGTGTGGTGTTTAAATGTGTGATGTAGAAAGTTTTGCATAATATATTAAGCGTTTTTCCAACGTTAGCTCTAGAAAATGCTAGCTTATTCCTTCGTGCTAGTGCTTCGCAGTGTTTCGTTAAAATGGTGAGTTTGTTCGATTATTACATTTTGTACAAAAACCTTAGCTTTATATACAATTTGTGAATGAACTACGATTTGTAATTTAGATTAGCGTAAGGAATGAATACTTTCAAAGTAAAATGTGAATTGGAGTTTTACGCTAAATTAAAAATGAAATAAACACAATATTAATATTATATAAGAAATTAGGAAAGTGCGGTTAGAGCGAAGCTGGAGGAGTTAATTATTAGGTTAGGTTAGGTTGTAATGATTGTCTGTGGGCCTGATTTAAAGTGGGCCCATTTGGACGAAAGAAGAGTTAATTATTATTTTTATTTTTGTAATCGCCAGTTAATTAATAACTAATTGGATATTGAAGCAAAAGAAATTTTTTTTGGAGTTTTCAGTTTGCAAATCCGATCAGCTAACACATACGTAAATGTTATGTTGGTGTACGCCTCGGTGAGCTTCGTGAAGCTGTGAGTTTCGTGTAATCGCGTTTTATATCAACTGTTGCTAGTTTCGGAAATTAGATAGTAGCTTAGCATTAATTTCCATTTAGATAATTACTGAAATTTGTTATTAGAAGAACTTTTAAAGAAATAATAATTTAGCAATGAAAAAAGCACAAAACTTTCCATTAACAACTCAATTAAATTTTTTTTTCTAAATTTTCACTATTTATAGAAATATTTTTTTTTATACGATTTCTTAGTCTAAATTTTCACTATGTTTTAAAATATGGTTTTATCGGAGGCCAAATATCAATTTAATTCTTTTAAACACCACAAAAGTTCTATCTAGCCTCATTGTTGTTTTGTTTTGTTGTGCGAAACGGTGCGTGTTTTTTACATATACGAGTATATGACTCACTCGCGTGTGTTCGTTGATGTCCGGCGACCTCCGGGCCACGAAGACGCTCAGCATCGTATAATCCTCAATCGATAGGATAGTTCTTTCCGTTACTGCAGTATAATGGAACACAATTCTTTCTCTAACCGTTGTATTATGGACTGCTGTTTTCACAACTTTTTTTTCCTTTCTTATATTTTCTATAAGAAATAATATAAGACTTGTTCCCTTTTAGTTGACTAGGTTTGCTTTTGTTCCATTTAGTTCTCTTCTCACTATCGTTCCTTTGAGAGTTCGTGCCGCACATTTATTTTGCACTGTATTTAAAAACGTTTAGAAGAACATTTGTAACAATAGAATTTTATTCAAATTCTGAGAAATATTTAGTAAAAATTGCTTTAAAGCAAATTTTCTAATAATAAAGAGTGTTTATAAGTGAGTATTGCTACTCTTCGGAGCTTTTATTTAAGTAAAAAAGACGTGTGCAATGGGGCACTTTTTCAAGCTTATGAATAAAAATAAGTTTTTTTAACGTTGAATATTGCAATTAATTCTTAACGATAATTTTATCAAAAGGCTCATATATTGGCTATATTTGTGTGTAATAATTTTAAATTCGGTCCACGTACTCGGGGTAGTAATGGAAAGCTAACCAAAAAAAGAAACAATAATATTCTGCTAAAATACTCCTTTATCAAACTAGCCAGATTTTGTATTTATTTATTTGTTTATATGGAATACATTCTTTTGGACTATGTTACGGTAATGTACAATAGTTTAGTAATTACAAAATCAAAAACGATTTAAAGGGTTATATACAGTAAGAATTTTCAAAAATAGATTTTTTTCTATTTTTTTTTCTTAACGTACATACATTTAAGAATACACCCAGAAATATTAAAATCGTACCGGTGAATATTTTCGAAGTTACACGTAAATTTGAAAAGGCGTTTCAGAGTGTTTGAAACTGCTTTTCAAACGTTACACATGTTTTTCTCAAAATTTCAAAGGCGGTGACCAACATTACTCGAAAATGGATAAACCAACTAGTCACAAATTTTAACGCGAGCTTCTTAAATGTATGTTTTAGTAATTAATCGAAGATTCTTTCTCGCCGATAAATATTTTTTTTTAAACAATTTAAGGCCGAAATTTTGGTCAAATATTGATTTTTTTTTTTGTGTTTTGAGAAACCACCATTTTGTCAGAAAAATGTATTTTGTTTATTCCTTCGATTAATTACTAGATTTAACATCACTTTAACGAAATCTCTTGGGTGTTTTTAATTTAGAGGATCCAGTTCAGAGATATAGTGGTCACCGCAGAACGTCTTTTTTGAGGGGAGCTCCCGGAGATCAGCTGTGGTTCCTTTCCAATTAAATATTTTTACTAATACTAAGTCTTAAAATACAGTTAAAAGATAACATAAAATGTGTAAAAATTTTTAGATCAATAAATTTAAAAGTTTTGTGGAAAATTCGCTTTTTTTCGCCCTTTTAACTGTACCTATATAACCCCTTAAGCTGATCGACTAAGATACCTTACATGTCCATGTAGAATCAGCATGTAAATCCGCACATGCTCTAGAAATCGGAGCATTCGCCCTGTAATTGGTTCTCGAGAAGCCAATTTTCAAGGTTTCGTACTGTGGAAGTTTCTAATTAGGACTATTAAAGTGAGTTTTACTCAACAGGGAAGGAAAATCAATTGTTCTAGTATTGATAGGCATAATGATAGAATAGATCGTCTGGTATCAAGTGGTAAGTCAATCAATAAATATCGAGAGCGATACGATAGTAAAGGTTCTGAAAAGCTTCAGCGCGAAAAGAAGAAACACTTGCTGAACTCTCTCAACCGGGTTAGAGGGATCTACTTGGTACGGTCTTCAAATAACAGCGGTATACTTTAATTCCGATCTAACAAAAGCACAATACGATGTTTTGAGAGTGTGTGAGTTAGTACGAGGGGGATTCAATACGTACACATGTTGGTACCCATTTAAAAAAAATGCTTTTTTTTAAACTTAGTCCCCTTTTAGAAAGATACAATTCTCCCAACGCTGCCGCCATTTTTTAACACCTCCAAAAAATAGGATTTGTCTAACTCTCCAAAATACGCCTCTGTTTCGGTGATTACTTCTTCGTTTGAACTTAATTTTTCTTCCGCGAGCCATTTCTTCATGCTAGGGATCAAGAGAAAGTCGTCGGGATCCAGATCGGGTGAATACGGGGGATGCGTCAGCAATTCATAACACAATTCATGCAATTTGGCGGCGGCAAATCCGAATGAAGGAATCAATGCGTTATCTCTGTGAAACAGCATCTTGTTTTTAGCTAAATGCGCCGTGTCTCCTTCACTTTTTGTGAAAGCGGCCCAATAACTCACGATAGTATAGTCCAGTGCTAGTTCTTCATTTTTCAAAAAAAAATCCACGAGGATGACGGCGTTCACATCGCAAAAAATCGTCGCCATGACCTTTCCATTATTTTGATTGTTGCTTAGTTGGTATAAGTCTGGTATGTTTCCAGGTTTCATCAACGGTGACAACTCGACTCAAAAATTCCCTCGCATCTCGCTTAAATTGCTCCAGGCTCTGCTTCGAAGTTAACAGCCGCATCCGCGTGTCTATGCTTGTAAGCAATCGCGACACCCATCGGGCCGACAATTTTTTCATCGCCAACCTATCATGTAAATTATTAATTGCCGTTTCGGTCGGCGCAACAGAGGCCATAGTTGTTACTTCGCGCACTTTCGTTCGTCGATCAGCGAGAATCATGTCGTGGACCTTTTGAATGATTTCCTCGGTAGCCATGTCTGCTAGGCGTCCTGGTTGCTTCTGGTGGCGAAGTGTCCCCATACGCAGCATCCAACTTTGCTTTTATCTGCTCGCAGTTTTTCCCATCCAAAGATAAAAATAAAATATCAATCAGTCTGAAACTTGTTATATTGTCGTTTGATAGATGGCAGCACGCGATGCTAACACCAACTTCCCTCAGGAACGCCCTCTGTCATCAAACACGGGTACTTATTGAACGCCGTCGTATAACTTATCATTCACAGTTATCTCAACTAGTTGTGAGATAGGCCAAAACTTCGAAGTCCGTCTGTAATTGCTGACATCGCTTTTATTTCCACTCTTAAATATGTATTTTAATACCAGAAATTCTAAAGTTACTAAAAAAATTAGCGAAATCAGTTTTATAGTTTTGTTTTTTGCTTCATTTATTTTCAATTCTATATTTCATAATTTCAATAATTTTCATTGGCAAAAATTATGCATGCATCTGTGGTCAGTTCATCAATGGATTACACTATGATGACTGTATGAATTTCTTCTTAGCCACCCATGGAGCAATTGTTGCTCCGCAATATTTATCTTTAATATACTTGAATAAAATAAGATGAAAAGTGAGAAAAAAGCAAAGTGAAAAAATTAGCTATGCTGCTCAGCAAGAAGTATAAATTGAATAGAAAAATGCTAAGTACTTACACAAAACCACAAAACATTTAAGCTGCAATGAAAGAAAACAAATGAGTACCTAGGAATAAGCGAGTTGGATTGTTATTTTTTGAAGAGGCTTAGAGATTTCTAATATTTCTAAGACACATTATTTAGGGATCTTTTCTGTAGGAAAAGAAGTAAGCGAAAGAAATTTGCATAAAAAATGCATTTGATACGAACAGCAGGAACCGCACGCCATAGTGGGTGAGAGGATGAGTGAGTGACTGTCACAATTTTTTGCGTTAACACAATTGCATAAGAAGACACGCATGCGACACACTTAAGGGATACCCAAGGCACTTGAGAAGAGTTTTTTATGTATATATGAATGTGTAGATATACATATATGTACGTATATAATACATCTATGTTAATACAATATGTAGGCACGTAAATATATTTTAGAGTATATTTTACAAATGCTATGCATTCATACGAGTGCGGATCAATAAGTTCCTTAAAATTGAAACATATAACTCTGTCTCCTCACATCCAATATTTAATAGGTATATTTTTGTAAAACGGCAAAAGTGAAATTCGTGTGCCCATACATATATATTGTTTTTTGCATGAAACAAAAAAAAACATAACGCAAACTAAACAGAAACTTGAAAAATATTGTGGGCACTCTGCCCTATCCCATTAATGGACAAACACATGTTACTCCGGTAAATCTCTATATCAAGAAAGTGGCTTACCATGAGTGCATTTAGATTAAATGAAGCGTCTCGCTGGTTTCAAGAGATCCCGACGGTAACATTCAACAGACATTTTGCCACTCTCTTTCCATCTCAGGAGGAATGATGTAAGGGATTCTGACTAAAGAACTTTGACACTACAGTCTATACAGACTGTCTATATTCAGTCTATATTCTGATATATTTAAAATTGTAAAATCTGTATGTCTTTCTAATGCCTGCAGTGTCTTTCAGTCGAAAGTACTGGAAATTGGGGAAGCTTATTGGTTAGTAAACGCCGATTTCTCTTTTAGGGGCAATCTTCCAATCCTTTCGGATAGCCAAGTTGCAATACAGACACTAGACTCTGCCAGAACAATCTTTAAACTTATTGAACAAAGTAGAAATAGCCTTATCACCTTGAGTGAAAACGATAAAGTTAATTTAATCTGAACCCCGGGACATCGGAACTTGAAGTTAACGAAAAAGCAGATGAACTGGCAAGAGGCGGATCAGCCATGAATGAAAATCTTGCAGAATCGGTATTCACGCCACTGGGTGCAATCAATAATACAATTTCCTGAAAATACCTCCGAATCGCGAACGTTATGGCCTACTTACAACCACAAACAAACGCCAGTATTGATAAACATGAAACGCCGGGATGACTGCAGACTCACAGCATTGACAACTGGTTTCTGGCATATAGGAGGACAAGCAAAAGAAAAAACAAATGGGCATCGCTCATAACACACACCGTCATAGTTGTAAGCAACCGGAGAAAAGGGAAATAATTCCATTTCCTCTGTGAATGCCCTGCCTTATGGAAATATAGAATGTTAACTCTGGACAAATCACTGTTCGAGAGTCTCGAGCAACTGTCTGGCTTAGATATCAACAACCTAATAAGGTTCTTAAGCCGCACAGACTGTTATAGTCATAATGTAAATAACCGCTAAACAAGTTGGGAGCGAGAATTTGGCAACAAATTGGTGCAGTAACGCTAGTTGGATTCCGGATGAATCACCACTTCAACCAACCAACCTAACCTATTCCTTGGAATTATGCGAAATTCTGGTCATCTATCCAAAAATTTTACATAAAACGTCAGACACTCGAGACTTCAACGCAGAGTGGCCATCTGCCCCGGAGCTATTCCAACTACTTCAGGCCCGGCATTAGACGCCCTGGCTAGTCTGCCACCACATGATGTTATCATCCAAGGAAAGGCCTTGTAAGTCATATGCAGGTTGAAACACAATGGGAATTAGTAAGGCCCCTGTTGGACATTGGGCAATAGAGACGGCATGGACTTCGGCCCAACGATTCTCCCCATGAACCTTGAGAGAGATACAGTGTGGTGCTGCGAGAGCCCGGCTAACACTGTTTTCGCATTTTCAGGAAGGTTCCAGGATCGAGCACGGTCCTGGCTCTGGTATCAACGTGGAATCCAGCGGGACAAAACTATTCTTTGCTCTTGGAATGTACGCATCTGTCTTTCAAGCGGAGGTGATTGCTATTCAAAAATCAATGAACTTTACTGTGGAAAACAGATTGAAAGGCAGATCTAAATATATGTATGGCCTTAGACATCCCTCCAACCACTTCAAGGGCAGTTGAGTTCTGTAACTGCAGACTGAACTTTGACGATACGGTATGACATTGGACGATCGGCAAGTGTGGTTCGCGAACTAACAGAAAATACTTGGCTATGAAGAAGCTGTGCGCGAGGAGGGTGCTGGATTTGTTCACAATTGACAATAAACGTAATCGTTGGACAACTTCAAAGCAACGTTTGCCAATGTTCAGTCGTAATCTGATCGAGTTTTTGTAAAGTTTAGTAAACAAGAACGAAAAATGAATTTACTACAATACACTAGAGTCTAGAGAAAGAGTCCCGTAGTAAATCGAAGTCGAAGTAGGCCTCGCACCATCTGTTGATCCACGAAAAGTATGGCGAAAGTTCTGTACCATTCACATCAATTACCTTGAACACCTTGAACCCTGATTACCTATTCGATGGACACTTGAAGTAAAAACGATCGCGTTTGTTGCAAACAATTAGGTTCTCTTCTATCAAAACAATGTACCAGTACATGAGTTCGCAGTCGTAGTAGTAAATTCGCATAAATTGCGGTCTCATCCTCGGCATAGTATGGAGTTTCACTCGACATCTTGAGAACCTGGACTTCGCCGATGACAGTCGTATTGTTGGAGGGAAGTGAAACACGGCTGGTATGCAACACCATCCCACAGAGGCTACAGTCTTTCGCCTAGAAATGCCTCCGCATCATCTGTATAATATTCTGGCCGAACATCATTAGCAATGACGCGCTGTAAAGATCAACGAATAAGGAACTGATCCTATGGCAAATCAAATGAAGAAAGTGGCGATGGATAGGTCACGCGCTTAGAAATCCGAGAATAGAACTTTACTGGAACCCGCAAGAGAGCGGAGATCGCAGTCGGTCAAAGATCACTTGACGAAGGTCGATGTTGCGCTTCTAGTTCGCGCAGATGCCGAAATCCCATGAGAACGCGCGAAAACAAGAACCCAGAACCGTGTAGGATGGAAGAGTCTTCTCGACGCTTTATGCTCTCGAACGGAGTGAATAGAGATATACAAACAATGTATTTAGCTATGTTAACTATGTAACTTAAAACATCTTTGTAAATTCAATCATGAAAATTGTGACTAGAACTAAGAATAAATAAGATTTACCCTTGCTGCATTAGGATCGAATCACTAAATAACTAAAACAAAAATAGAAGATAAAAATAAAATATAAAACAAGCTTTTTCCCAAAAAGGTGTACTTAATCCAAATTTTCATGGACTTGACTTCTCGAGCAACCCTCGTACATAGTTGCATACATACGTATTTGAGTGCACATTTCCATTCATATTGTCAAGTGTTAATTGTTATTTGGTAAGCACGCAAATGCATTAAGTGGAATTGCAAATTCATGTTGCACAACAACAATGCTGACCACAAAAGTGAAGCAATTGGCAATGAAAATGCAACATTTGTGCCCTAATGAAGAGCTCAGCGACACAGCGGCACGAATGACGTTTACAACGCTCACATAAAAGCGTATCCACACACAAACGTATGCAACAAGCGAGTATTAAAATGATATGAAAAATCAGTAAGTAAATTACGGGACATGTGCAGCTAATGAATTTCAATGCATTGCAGCGACACGAACACTTTATCCCTGCTCGATTTGACATTGCTAAGACACCCGCAATACTTGCGCGAGCAGGCAGCTGTTCTGCTATCGGGCACAAGTTTTCGCACTCCCGTTTCATTTCATGCCACTACTACGACGAGTAGCTCGGCGGTATTTGAGCATAATTAAAATGATGTTTTCGGCATTTTATTTGTTTTTTTTTTTTGCGTTTGTACGCAGCGATGCAGTAAAGAAATTGCGTGAAATCCGCTGCATCGCTGATAATTAAAATATAATCGCAATCGTTTATCTCTCATCAGCAATGAAAGCTCAAATGAAGTTATTGTGCAACAACTCGGTGCATTTCATGCAACTGACACAAAAATAAACACATACATGCGTGTGTTTGCCTTCGTGATACCCACAATTTGATCGCATTATCGCGTAACTGGTGATAAAGTTATTCATTTTATCTAACTATGGCTGCGCTGATGAGGATTTACTTGTAACGTGCCGCGATAATGCGCTGCATGCAACACACACACACATCGCCAACGTCATCCAACGTTTGCTAAAGTGTAGCACTAAGCCATTCAGCCAACAACGACAACAGTCCACTACAACAGCCTACAGCCACTGCACTACAGCCATCAACTGATTGGCTTTAATGTATCAAATGCGCATCGCGGTGACATGATTTGAATTATCTTTACGCTGATCGGCGATAATGCAATTTATGTGGCATGTTTGACGCTGACAACTGCAAATGAAGAACATTTCCTTATTGGCATTTGCGCCAATAAAGCGAGAAATTATTACTTGACTGTTCTTCTTTTAGGTATTGGCATTAAAAGCCTAAATTAGCCTTGAGTGTTATTTTTATGGATTTTTTAGGATTTGAACTTCAGAAAAAGATAGATAAAACGAAAAGTGGAAAAAAAATTGATTTTGTAAGGATGATAAAAATTTAGTGCTGTGAGAATGCTAGTGTATTTTCAAGTTTGTCAAGTGTGATTATCCAGCTACCAGACAGCAGTGTCCAATAATGATACTGGGTTGGGGAATAAGTTTATAGTGTTTTTATACTTTCTTTTATTTTACTACGATTTGTTTGCTGTTTGGCAAAGGGTAAACATTCATTCGATAGAAATCTTTCTGCTTTACAAAACTATGTTAATAGTATTTTTGAGTTATTTAAATTTTAATTAGTTTTGAGGTTTAGAAATGGAATACCAAGAGGCAAAAATCAACATTTTCGAAACCTGCTTTTCTTTTCTTTTCATCGATGTCAAAAAGGTGCCGAAGCAGCCCGGGACGACGTGTATGGAGAAGCAGACATAGGCGAGTCTATAGCACGGAAATGGTTTGAAACGATCAAAAATGGCGAATGACAATTAGCGACTTAGACATCGATGACACGTTCCGCAGCAGAATACCTTCTGAATTCGATGAAGAGCGTCTCAAATCACTTTTGAGGGAGAATGGGTCGACAAACCAGTCGTGAATTGGCGAAAAAAATGAACTGCTATCATAAAACGATTCTCAATCACCTTCATTCAATGGAATTTAACGAAAAATTGCTAGCAACATTTCACGGCAAGCCAAATGCATGTTTTTAGTGAAATTTCACGGCTGTGAAGTTAGTACTAGTCTTTATTTAATTTAAAAAATTATTTCGAAAAATATATTTCATTCTCTTACAAAAACCATATAAATTCAAATTTCAAACTTTGTGGGAATTTAAAAAAAATTTATAAATTTTCATAAAATTGTCAAACTTTTTATCAAAAGTTTTTGTGTTTAACTGCAGTGGCTCAAAAATCGCATCAACTTTTAACAATTTTTTTACTGATGCCCTTGTGTTTTTTTTTTGTTTGTATACAAATATGTGAAGCGTTCGTTATGAGGGGAAAATGCACAAGACCGCCGAAAAAAAAAAATTAAAAAAAAACTTTACTATACAAAAATTCAAAGGGCTATTAAGTCGAGTAAAAGAAATTTTTTTAAAGTCTGATTAAATAATTTGCAACTTTGATGAATATATTTTAATTTTATTTGTTTACTTTGCACAAATTTCGAAACTTTGATTTATATGACTTTTGTAGACGAATGAACTATGTTTTCCTAAATAATTATTAAAATTAAATAAAAAAATAAATAAATTGTCAAAACTTGTCAATAAGAGCCGGTGCAATAATTATTTGACCCTATAAGTACTTCACTCGAAATTATTTGAGTTATAATTTTAATAGGAAAATTTCGAAATTTCTATAATGAAAATTTCTTTAAGTTTAGAGTAAGATTTAGGTCGGGTGAAGGATTTCACCAATCTATTAGTTTAACATTTTGCAAAAACCATTAAGGTGTATTTTGGGGCATTATCTTATATAAAAAACTGCCTAAGGGTCAAATTCTTCTCAGCGAATGGTAGCTTCACTTCTTGAGTGTGTCCTTCTAAATATATTTCTCCATTTTATTGGTTATGAGGTGAATAAGACCTTCTCCATCCAAGAAAAGCATCCCCAAATCATCATGATGCCATTGCCGCTACTGTGCTGGACTGTTTTTTTTTTTGTTTTTTTTTTTTTGATTTTGTGTGAACCGCGATGAGAATTCTTGTCCGCTAGGATGTGTGACATTTCGTTTTGTATCATTTTCAAATACATTTATTTTGGTTTCATCGCTCCAAAGTATGTTATACCATTTGCTCTATAGCAAAACTTTTCCTCCTCCTTAAATTTTCTTGTCTCAACAGAAGAACTTTACAAGGTATTCTACGTGGTATGTTTATGTTGTGGCATTGAGGCCATACAGTTCTAGCTGCTACGACTTTGCTGATTTCAGCTGCAATGTTCGTTGATGATTTAAAAGTATCTCTCTTGGCAAATGTCACAATTAAATTATCAGTAGTGTAATTCGTTGTCTGTAGATTTTTTGAGTATAGCACATCTACAACAAAATTTTTGGACCGTCCAAGTGACTCAACGATAAATTTTTACTATTATTTTTGTTTGTCAACTGTCCTACGAACGCCTAATTTATTCAAAGAAATTCATTTATTATTTATTTTTTATTATTTGTTAGTTCGTTACTTATGTTATGTTTATGAAAAGAACCGAATCTGGGCAAACGATAACGCAACTTAATATAAAGGGTAGTTTAAATTCACAACGAAGCAGTGGTGAAAATTTGAGGTAGATATCCAACATTCTACCCATCGTTTTGGTGGTCGTCTTCTTCTTTCTGGCATCACATCTCGAGCTATTTTTATCAACCGATTGCTAGCGGCTCGTGTTCCATATCCGTTCCATGCTCTGGATCTTACGAATTTTACAATGCCGGTCACACCTGTCTGTGTTCTTATCTTCTCGTCTCTTATATGGTCTAGTCTAGTTTTTCCAGCTATGGTCCTAACGGCATGTATTTCGGTAGTCCGCCGCAATTGTTTCGTTTTTGGCGAGCTTCTGCTCCATAAGTAAATATTGGCCTTACAATTGTTCTGTAGAAACTTGGTGGCATTCGGTTCAGTGGAAGCGAAGTTATTGCGTTTAAAGTGTAAGTATTTTTGTGGCATCGGTATAAAAACGAGTTTCGAACAAAGAGCTAATATCAAATTTTGTTTTAAAATCGGTAAAACGTTAACCGAAACACTTGAATTGATAAAACAAGTTTATGGCATTGATTGTCTATCTCGCGCCAGAGTTCATCAGTGATTTACACGTTTCAGATATGGTATAGGACATAAATGACAATGAACTTATGGGCCGCCCAAAATCAGTAATCACCGAAAACTTCAACGAAATTGTTTGTAAATTTATCAAAAATGAATTCAAATCATCGATGAAATTCATGGAATCGGAGTTGAATATCTCCGTAACATCGACTTATCACATTTTAATTGATGATTTGGGCTTACGAAAGGTCTGTGCACGCTTCATTCCGCACAAGTTAACTGAAGACCAAAAATTGCTCAGGATTCAGCGTTCGAAAGACCTCATTAAAGAAGCGAGAAAACCCGAGAACTTCGTTTACAACATTGCAATTGATGATGAAACATGGTGTTTCCAACATGAACCTGAAACTAATCGTCTAAGTGCCGAATGGAAGGCCCCAGACGAACCACCACCCACAAAATCGCATTTGGAGAAGTTAACAAGTAAGCCGATGCTCATTTGTTTTTACGATTCCAAGGGAATTGGCCACAAGAAGTTCGTGCTAACAGGCCAAACCGTGAATGGCGATTGACGATTTGAAGCGTGAATTCCGCGAAGGAGGAAGCTGGCGCTTATTGCGTGACAATACACCATCTCATGGATCCACTCTCGTGACTGATTTTTTAACCAGAAATCGCATTTTAACCATCGATCACTCACCGTAGTTGCCTGATATGGTTCTCTGTGACTTCTATATATATATATATATATATATATATATAATTGGCACGTACACCCTTTTTGGGTGTTTGGCCGAGCTACTCCTCTTATTTGTGGTGTGCGTGTTGATGTTGTTCCACAAATGGAGGGACCTAAAGTTTCAAGCCGACATCGAACGGCAGATATTTTTATGAGGAGATTTTTCATGGCAGAAATACACTCGGAGGTTTGCCATTGCCTGCCGAGGGGCGGCCGCTATTAGAAAAATGTTTTTCTTAATTTTGGTGTTTCACCGAGATTCTCTCCGAATGGTAGTCACGCACCAAACCATTCGGCTGCGTCGGCCTGTGACTTCTACTTATTCGAAAAATTGCATTTGGCCATGAAAGCAAAACGTTTTGGTTCCGTAGAAGCCATCCAAAAGGTGTGTACCGACATCCTGAAGAACATTCCGGCCAATGTCCTGAAACACTCTTTCGAAAAGCTTTTAGAACGCGCAAAACAGTCTATCGAGGGGGAACTATTTTCAATAAATAAACTGGAAGTTATCAGAACAAATCTCCGTTCGTTTCTATTTTATTTCTCGTGTTCTGTTATTAGTTACATTTCTTTGTTCAATGTGGCGTTTTTTGCCTTCCCTTGGTTTTGCTGTCTTGTAGTCTAAAAATGCCTTGTTTTTCTGTTCAGTTATCCGTTTTACTTCTTCAGTGATTTAGAGAGTTTTTTTCCCTTAGCCTTAGCAATGCTTACTAGCCGTTTGACTACAGCTTTCATCTGATGCTTTCAAAATATTGGATTTAATCCCTTCGATCAGTCCAATTTTTAACCCCTTTTACAATAAATCTGACCGTATGGCGTCAGCGGTGGCTTGGATATTGCAAGAAATCGATTGCTAAGCGCGCTGCATGGCAAGTTGAGCCGTCTTAATACAGCCGGCAGAAATTCACTCGGATGTTTCCCATTGCCTGCCGTGGGGCGAGCGCTAATAAAAAATACTTTTACTATCTTTTTGCTTTTTCATACACGGAGATGCGACGCTAAGGAGATTCCAAACCTTACTGAACAGAAATGTCAACGCAGTTTGCCATTCTCAGCTATCAAATCATAGTTATCGATATTGATCGTTCTCATGCAGCTAAAAAAAAAAACATCTGATACTAAGAGACAGCAATTGCGAATTTATTTTTCCTCCGATTGGTTTATTTTGTTGTTAGCTAAACTTAGTGCTTACCTCAGTGATTACTTCACTTGAATACTCATGCATATTTACAACTAATTTTTTAACTTAGTTGTCAACCCATAGTTATCGGTCTCGATAGTTCTCATGCAGCTAAAAAATACACGTGGTATTATTTCTGAAAATAAACCTATGATGAATTCAGTGATAGGATCTTAAAACATCCACAGAAATGTTTTTTAGCTGCGATTTTTGATTTATCAAATTAAAATTTTTCGTTTATTTGTGGAAGTTTTGATACTAGGCTCCATTAAAACTCTGAACCTTTCTTATACAGAAATGTGTGTCCAATTTCGTTTTGTTTCTGGCACCTGAATTTATGGAAATAATAGCGCATTGAAACCAATTAATTTGAACTGCTTATCTTCTGCATTCACGGCGAGACGAAATGTGATCCATTTGCATTTGTATTTTAACAGCTAGAAAACGTCAAACATTTTTAATCCATGCGTAATCCTCAGATTAGTGTCAGATTTTGAAATACTAATTATATTGATTTGTCGCTACTTTTTGCCGACATTTCTATCGGCTGCTGGGTGTGCGTTGCATAGCTACAAAATGAGCAGCGGGCTACCTTTTTTTGTTTTATTATGTTTTTTTTTGTTTTATTATGTTTTTTTTTTTTTTTTTTTTTGCTTGGTTTTTTTGCTTCGTTTTTTTGTTTTTGCTTTCTAAAACTGCCCATTAACTTTCAAAAATGTGTGCATAATTAAGGCATTAGCCGAAAAGAGTGATTCTCACAATGGACGCGACGCGGCGCATGCGCTGCAGTCAGCGGGAGTAAACGAGAACAAACGCTTGTGCGATTTGCTATCTAACGACTGCGTGTGTGTCCAACTCTGCTGATCGAAATGCACGTGCATATATTTTTGGATCAATTTTTTTAAAAGAGAAAAAATGAGCATCACAATTAAAGTGAAAAATCTCCGATTTCAACTACTTGCTTTGCTACTGGTTTCACTTGCGATTTATCTGTTCTATGTTTTTCTGGGAGTTGACAGTCAGTGTATCATTGATAATCTCTATCAAAGCGAGTCCTTGGAAATTCTGAGAACCCAGAGGAATCCGCTCGAAAGCGTTTAAGTATTTACTTCCGTTCTGTCTGGCAATTTTTTTTCGCAGTTAGAAAGAAGAAAAGAGTTTTCTGAATGAAACTGAATAAATTGTATGGAAACCACACAATGTCAAGACCAACATGAAATCCTTTTCTTTCTTCCTTCAACTATTTATTGCTACTTTCCTGGTTTGTTTAGCTAATGTTTGTCCTAAAGCGCTTAAGCCTCTTTTGTTTGTATTGTTTTTCCCACGAATGTACACAAAACGCTTGTGGGTTTTCGTGTATTTGGCGCGTGCATTTGTAATAAATTCAACTTTATGTCAAACGAAGTGTCATTGAATAGTATCATCCCTCAGAAAATTTGCCTGCTTCCTTCCGGCCACTTCGTTGATTTATGCACAACCTTTTGTTTATTCAGTTTTTCTTCTTGATTGTTTATTTTTGTAGGCTGTGCCCAGTTAAATGGCTTAAAGTTGAAAGAGTTGAGCTATGGCACGAATGCCACGAAAAACACTATGCGCCATAAGTATATTCATATTCATGTAAATGTAAGTACTTATGGCAAAATATTTTTCTAAGCATGTTGCCTTTTGTGTACACCTGAGACGTATATTTTTCTACCAAAAAATTCTTGTAGGTATGCGTAAACATTTCAAAATATTTCTACGAAGCCTTTCAACACTCACTCAGCACTCTCAAGTATTTCATATCACTTACCGAACCGCCTGCTGCTCGAAAAAAAAACAAAATTTTCAACCACATGTTTCACTATCTCATCATTACTCTCCCGATGCTTACCAATTCGTTCCACATTGTGCTGTTGTTGTCGCGCAAAAATTAGCCAACTGTCGTCGCCTCTCATGCCACATAACCCATAAACAATAATCCAATTTGGGTTTTATTTAAGTATTTGCGATTATTCACAAAAATGCACCAACCAATTTGAATTAAACCAATTGGCGATGTCTCTTAACTGATTTGCCTTTTTGATCGCCGCGCAGGCGCAGTGAAGTGGAGTTGAACAGTCACGCAGTAGCTCAATTGCTGAGCCGCCATTTGTAGTGATTTCCGACGGCTGCCAGATCACGGCGTTATTTCACAAATTCCGCGACAATTCTTTCCTAATTTGCCTACCCGCTTTATGATCGTTACGCCAAATGCCGCTGCAGTAGTTGTTTGTGCTTGTTGTTGGCAGGTAAATTGGCAAATTGGCTAACAACCAACAGCGATTGGCGATTATTTATGTATTTGTTGAAGATGTGCGCATATTTTGCATTTACTCTGGTAATCTTGCATTTGAAATGTGCGCTGAATGTTGGCGTTAATTTCAGATAGACACTGGAAGAAAATTTTACATTTATTCGTACCCACTGGTACTACATCTGGAAATACCTGTGTGACCAAAATCTTCACAAAAAGTGTTTATAACTCAATCTAAATATATCTGAAGTTTCTACAGATAGGCTCTACTACTTTTTGATAAACCATTTAGAACTCATCCCATATTATAGAGCTGCAATTGAGTAGAAGCGAGGCTTTATCACTATTTTTAGTGATACTGCGTACCAGGTGCTCACTCCCCCGAGTGCATTTCTGCAATGAAAAAAATCCTCATAAAAAACCATTTGCCGCTCGAAGTCGGATCGGGTTGAAACTGTGAAAATTGAAACTGAAATTAAAAAAGACTGATTATTCTATTATTATTCTATTGTCTACAGAATAATTTCATACATTTGAAAGCAAACTCCAGGAGCGTACCCTGCACTGGTACACAGATGACTCGCAGACACCAGAAGGCTTAAGCATTCTGTGCCAATGGGTAATTTTTCATGAAACTTCCAGGCGAAGATTAATGCTATTTGTCTATGTGTAGAAATAAAACTTAGAAAGAAATTTCCGAAATGAGCGAATTGCCATTTTTAAGTTAAGTCTTCACTGGTTCTTGAATGTATTGAAGAACTGAATCTGCAAAGAACGCACAATTGTTTCCGGCTAATTTGGTTCCCAGAACATTGGGGTATAAACGGGAACGACACATTGGTGAGAAATGATGCGGCCTTGCCATTAATACTATATTAGCCGAGCCCTTCCTACCTATGGAACAATACACTATCAATGAGCTGCTTAGAAGTGAAGAGCTTAGTCTAAGGGAGGTTAGCTGCCTTCAAACGATGGGGCTACGTCGGGCGAAACCCTAACTAGGAGATCACAACCAAAAGAGGTTTGAAAAGCTTATAATCCTCCCCAAGTATAAACTGAGAATGCTCACGGGCTTTCTCACAGGCCATTGCAGACTACATCGATATCTGCACATGATCGCGATATGGACCACTGATTCTTGTCGTTTCTGCGACCAATTCCCGGAGACTCCAAGGCCCCTACTCGGTACCAGAGATCCGTCTGAATTTATTGATAGATTTTCCGCTATCTCGCCAGCCTCATTTGCTTCGGATGGTTTTGACATCGGTATATCGCACTCACTCATTCGTACCTCCTTTGACATAGTCAATTTGCCATTTTTCACCGCTAGTAGTGTGCTTTGTGATGATGTTTGCTATATAACCAGTAGAGACGTATAGAATATAAATATGCGGCTGTTCAAGCACCAGCAATACCTTGCAAATATAAAGGTTTCTAAGCAAAGCCTAGAGATGTGCTATTAACGCGCCTTGGTACGTACGCAGTAGCGATCTCGAACGTCATCTTGGTATTGAGCCAGTCGCTGCGGTAATCCAAAAATATCTCATATCCCACATGAAGAGGCTCTTTCACGATGTTAATACCGAAGACTCAGCTCTCACCGATAGGAGTGAGTGGAAAGAAAGACTGAAGCGTAAAACCCGAATCACCTCACAAATGTAACCGACGATGCCAATGCCAACTCCATCATATGATCAGAATCAGGGCTACTCACCCATGAAAGTACACAAACTGCTTATCATACTTGGCACTATCTTTGCACTAGTCCTGATCGCCATACTCACTGTGATGTTGTCATTCATTATCAAAGCTGGTGGTGATGATGATGTTACGCCAAGCACTAAAGGCATTAGCATTCAACTGGATGAGGTGTAGTCAAGTCTGATCTACCGAGATGACGCACTGACACTCGTTATTCCAACAGACCTACACATTAAGAAGACGGCAACCATGGGTGCATTTAGGTGAATCGAAGCGGGTCGCTGGAAAGAACAAACTCATGGTCATGCCAGCCGACTATTGCGACAAACTCAGTTAACCTCGGTGAGGGCTGACTAGGAATAGGAATTTTGCCACTCTTTTTCCATCTAAGGAGGAATGGAATAAGCGATTTCCACTACACAAATTCCACACTACAGTCTATACAGATGGTTCTAAAACGGATTGTTGTTTTGGAGCTGATATATATTCTCATAGACATAAAATTGAAGAATCTGTGCGTCTCCCCAATGCCTGCAGTGTCTTCCCGGCGGAAGTACTGGAAATTGGGGAAGCCTGTTGGCTACTAATCGCATATTTCTCTTTTAAGGGCAATACCGCTATTCTTTCGGATAGCCAAGCTGCAATCCAGGCATGTGCAACAAAGTAGGAATAACCTTTCCACCTTGACCGAAAACCATAATGTTACCTTAATCTGCGTCCCGGGAAATCGGAATATTGAAGGTAACGAAAAAGCGGATGAATTGGCAAGAGGGGAATCTGCCATGAATAGCGCTCTTGCAGAATCGGTATTCACACCATTAGGTGCAGTCAAGAGTACAAATTCCCTAAAATACCTTCGAGTCGCAGATTGTAGATGGAGAGACCAGACGAAATGCAAAATCAGCAGAACGTTATGGCTCAGCTACAACCTCAACCAATCGTCAATATTGTTAAGCATGAAACGACGGGACGCCTGGAGACTAACGGCAGTCATAACTGGATTTTGGTCTGTCGGAGAACAAGTAGCCAAAATGGGCATCCTCACAAGACATACTGTCATAGTTGTAAACAACCGGAGGAAAAAGAAACAATCTTCCATTTCCTCTGTGAATGCCCTGCCCTATGGAAGGACAGAATGTTAACCCTGGGCAAACCGCTGTTCGAGAGTCTCGAGCAACTGTCTGGCGTAGACGTCAACAGCGTCACGTCGACGGTTCCTAAACCGCACAGACTGGATATAGGCATGCCGTAAATAAGTGATAAACAAGTTTGTAACGCGGATGTAGCAACAAAATGGTGCGGAACCGGTAGTTGGATTCTGGAAGAATCCCCACTCAAACCAACCAACGATGTGAAGACGAAAAAAAGAAGGCCCTCTGGCATGACGAGCATCAGCAAATTTCCATGTTTGAGAAGTTCGCAGATAGTGAACTACTATTATTGGCCATAAATTCATCCAAAAGCTTCCCTCAAAGTTATATCTTTAGAAAAAGAAAATTTAAAAAACCTGCGATTTTCATGGTTTTCAAAAAATATTTATTACTTCTAATTCTAATATCCTAATATCTAATTTGATCCCCTTCAAAATAATCCTCCATCGAGATATATTGTACTTGCATTAGGAGTTTTTTCACTCAAAAAGCCCATCTGAGATGAGCTTTTTGGTTTACCCTTTAGGCGTTGCAAACCTCCATCCTTTCATGGCAGCAGGAAAAAGTCGCAGAAGGCCAAGTGTCCAATGAATATAGAGGCTGAGGGATGATCAAATCAAATCAAATACACCCCCTCATACCTTATTTAATACAGATACGATAAAAAGTTATCTATATTTCGTAGTATTTGCGAAAATGGAATAACACTGTAGCAGATATTTAATTTATATTGTTGTTTTTTTTATTTCTCAACATAAAATACAAAAAAGTGTCCACTGATTCCGTTGTAATGCAAAAAACACAAAGATACAGAGAATTCACGCTTTGCTATAGATTTCCTTCAGCGTAATTTTTCAGTGTAGTGCAGCAAAAATTAATAAATAATATAAAGTATTTTTCATCCCAAAGCTAACTAATCAATGACTTGACCGTCTACATATTTTTGGCGGGCATATTCTTTATCGGCATGCAAGACTTAATTATATTCGTCGATCGAGAAAGATCAAAATGCGCTCAAAATCAAACGGATTTTTATCTCAACTAACAAAAATAAGTATGTATGTTCTTGTTTAAAAAAAACAACAACACCGTCGGCACAGTGGCACATGAAACTGTCGCGATCAAGATAAGACTGCTGTTTCTAACGCCTTCGCAGCGATAAAAGGTGAACGACGCTACTTTGATGCGACCGACTATCAGAAATGATTAAATAATTTACTGAATCAAGATGATGAAGAAATGCAGGAGTCAAAATAATTAAAGAAAAAGCAAAAAAAATGGATATGTAAAGTAGACTACACTAAGTAGTTGCTCCAATTAAGCGCAGGAGCCTGGGACAGTTGCACGCATTCTTGAAGCAAAGCAAAAAAACAAAAAAAGGAAAAGTCGAAGAAAAATATTCTTAGCTGCTTGGGAATTCAAAATTGCGGGTGGTCCTCTGCTCTTTTGTTGAAAAACAAGGATATGCAGCGGATAGCATTCATATAAATTCAAACAATGTATGTATGTTTGTGTGTGCCTCTGTCTGTGTGAGTGAGTCCAAATCTAGAGCGTACGGCTATTTTTGTATAGGATAAATTAGCTAATCCAGCGCATGCGCAAGGAACGCACGTAGCAGTCCAAAATTTCCAATTTATATCTGCCGAAATATGTTTGTGCTGCTTTATTTTCCTGCTGCGCATTAAACTACATCTTTGGGATTTTCTATTTTTTATTTTTCTATTTTCTTTTTTTTTCTAACAACATTCAATATTTTTTATTTCTTCTCAACCAACAATTCAAAAATCATGCAGAAAATTTTATTGCTAACTATAACGAATGTGATTTTCCCATGCGAAGAAGAAAAGTAAGATATGAAAGGGATTTGGCGCGAGAAATGTGCCAGCGAAAGGATTACTGCATGTAAAATGGCCAATACGAGACCTACAAGCGAGAGGTTTTATGTTCGATTTGTTTTACTCTGTTCCCAGCAATTGAGTTCGCAGCTCAATTGAGTGGAAAAGTTAATTTACGTAGGCAATTTTCTTTTGTGTCTATTGTTGAGAGCTGTAAAAACATGTCAGTCAGTTTTTGTAGGGAAATCAGCTACGCTGTTGAGTTTTCAATTATGTAAGAAAGAATTTGTTAGCATAAATTTCACGCTTTTCACTTGAAGCAAAGATGTTTATTTAAGATTTTTGTTCTACTTACGGCAGCATTGCAACGAAGGAAAGTGGAAGACTACAGGCGATTTGCTTTTTGTTTTTCAAATATAAAAAATATTGCAAGCAGGATTGGCCATTTAGGTGGTTCCTTTTAAATACTTATTTTAGATGTTTCTTATTAGGTTTTTTTCGGCTTTACAACACCGCTTCTAGTGGCAGTAAATTCTTCAGATCATCACCTAGTTTGAGTTCACTATATGTTGCCATGTCCCTATGACCATAAATTTCCTTCTGCGCTCGGTTCATGTATCATACTTCTCTCGTATTCCTTTAGCGTTGAGGTCTACTCTGGATCTATGGCCAGGTGAAGGAGCCAAACTGTCTGATTTGGAGTAGAAAAATTCAGACGAAAATGTTGAGACTCCACAACATTCAAAAAAAAAACCGCACTGATTATTGTACTTTATTTATTTTTTTTTGTTCGAGAGTATTATAATTAATGAAGAGCACTAAAGAACAATTATTACAGATTTTTCTTTTTTGTTTTGGTGGGTTCAGAAAGCTTTCGATCTTACAGCCACCGTCGCTTTGCGTCAATCCTTCTTCCTCTTCTGGGCAGACACCCTTCCCGGGACTAGATTAGATTATATTCTTTAAGAATCGTGCATTTCAACTTCATGCTCTTTTCTACTCTCTACTCATGAGAGCTTATGTGCCTTTCTTCTGGCTGCAGTTGGTCAAAATGTCTCTACCTTCTCCGTGCTATAGCGCTGCATTCCAAGAGAAGGTGCATTGGAGTCTTTTTTGAGGTCTACTTCCGCATTACTTCTACTTTCTGCATTACTTCGGGAGGCTGCAGAGTAACGTCCGTGAAATATACCAGTTCTAGTCGCCTACGTCTGGGTCCACCATGCTTGTAGCCAGCTTCATGCTATAGGCTCGTCTTCTTATGGCTCTCTGCTTGTGATGGTACATTACCCTCTCATCTAGACTCCACGTTCTCTTCTCTCAATTTCACGTCTATCTACGAACCAATATTTGCCGCGTTACACCGATATATAGTACGACTTTTCATTCACGTCCTCTCAAGTGCGTAGTGCGACATTTGGACACGGAATGTACGCGCATGTCTCAGAGTTGGACATTAAAGCTCGGTGTGCTTGTGTACCGAAGTTTTTGATAATAAGCCTTTGTATATGATTACCTCGACACCGTTACCTTGAAAGGAACTGCTAGGCTAATGTGCTATCAAGTGAATTCTCCATGCAAGTAGAGGATTGGAACCCCCTTAACCACATATGAAAAGTGTACTTCGCCTAACTCAACGGATATCTCGAAGTTGAGGGATAAGATCGGCGTACTTTGTATCTCAGTTGCCGAACCATGGTAGTGTGTACTAAAAAACACCTGATTGGCTGCTCACTTGAGTGGAAATTCTGAAAGAAATAAACATTTATTTCACCAGACAAGCGACAATATATCTTGAGCTTACCAATGGTGCGCTTGAAACAAGCCATGGTGTGCCTGACTTCCTTCTCAGCCACATCGGCATACTTTGACACAGTTACCTTGAAAGAAACTGCTGGGTGGATGATCTAGCAGCTGAATATCCCATACACGGATAGGAATCGGGTTCCCTTAACGGCCTGCCTAAGTGTACTTTACATCAATTCAGCGAGCGCTGGGCAAGTACACAAATTTGTAAGAGTATGAGTTTTTTATGGTCACGTGTAAATCGGAGACGCTCGGGGAGTCTTCTAAAGTTAACAAATCTCAGCTTCAATATTGTGGGTATTCAGCTGAATATAGTCCATGAGGCATCCATACGGCGAGACTTAGCATTATTCCGAGATGGAATCATTACAGCACCTTCTCCTCAGTTCTTCTGCTTTTTAAAGTAAGATCTAAGCATCTTGACCGTCACTGCTTTGCCCATCTGCGGAAATAGCACGAAGTGGCAAACACAGCTGTAAATAGTATAGTCAGCGTTTCGGTCTGAAAATAGTTACATGGAACCAAATTAATTCCAGTTAAATGATTGTGAGAAAATGACTTCAACCCCAGTTGCAACTAGGCCCCACAAAGTCAGGACTGAGGAAAGAGGTAAGATAAGATTAGGTATCAAAAATACAAATGACACATACATGCAATCCGGTGGATAGAGAATGCCTTTCGCTGGCTACACATTTTCCAGGAGCCGTGTTTTCAAGACCTACCCAATCGGGCTAGAATTTCGTTAAACACTTGCTTACCCAGCATTCCATAAGATGCATCGTTAGCTCCTTCAACGCATGAAATATCCCAATGCCGAATGGTAGTACTACAGCCAGTCGCCGAGTTTATTACACCACATCTCGTTGGGATAATGCGGGACAGCTTCGTGCTAGCATACTTCCCAACAGTGTGGAGAAGAGCACAAGTGGTTTTCATTACCAAAAATTGGCAAAAGCGGCTAGTCATTGGTCATGTCCTGACCAACTAGTCTCACCTCCTTTGTATTGAAAGAATTGGAGAAGATTTTCGATAATGAAATCAGATCAAACGCTCTGCGTACAACTCCTCTACATCAAAATCAGCATGCGTACCGGGCAGGTAGGTTAACGGGGGAAATAGTTCTCTGTGCCTTCTTTGATATAGAGGGAGCTTTCGACAACTCCGCCTCTCACTCAGGAATATATCGCGCTCTAGAAATGAGGAACGTGCAGATACCAATCTGCAAATGGATACAGTTCCTGTGGCATACTAGGATAGCTGAAACCGCAGCAGCGGGCTGTACTATCCAACGACAAATAATTAATGGGTGTTCGCAGGGGGAGGTGGGTTTTATCGTTGTACATAACGACTTGCTAGAGGAGCTGGAGAGGAGAGGCAGCAAGGTGATTACTTACGCGGATGTCAAGGCACTTATTGTCAGAGGGAAGGTTTTAGATATTCTGGTGGAGCTGATGCAGGGTTACATAAATCTAAATCTAATAAAATTCGGGTCTCGCGATTAATCCTCCGAAGACGGAGCTCGTCTTATTTACGAGGAAATATAAAATACCTACAGTCTTACTCCCTTCTATAGCGGACGTTCCGTTGGTGCTCTCTGACATGGTAAAGTACCTAGGGATCATCCTTGACAGAGGGCTAGTGTGGAAGTGCAATATTGTGAAGGGAATTAGGAAGGCAACAGTGGCCTATTGGCTTTATAACACAATTATAGGACCTTGTGTGGGTTCGAACTTAATCGGGGGAATGCCTGGCTTCTCTCTTGATAGCACCCGAATATTATTTGATTCTTTGGGTTTCCAGTCACACCGGCATAGAGGAAAACTGCAGGGCTGATGAGCTGGCTAGACAGGGGGTCCTGGAAATGGTTTCATTGCAAAACGAGAGGATTGGGGTTGAATTGAGAACCTGTGGTCTACTCAAGGGCGCTCGAGGGAACTTCTAAGGCTAAAAAAGCTGTAGCTCTCGAATTAAGGTAGGACTTTGTCCGTGAGGTGTCCATGTGGTGAGACTCTTTCTGTAGAAGCTGTCTGTAGGACTAGGAGTAATCGTTTTTCTCAGCTGCCCGGCTCTCATTGGGGAGTGATTTAGACATCTGGGCTCTCAACTTGTCGCTACATCTGCGGATATAGCAGATTTAAATATCACACATCTGGTGAAATTCATCAGTACCTTGAATCAATTAATACGAACGTAATTAGCCACCGTTGGTCGTCTTCCTACAATTCAAAGCCAATTCCCCCTTTTTTCACCTGTTTGGGTCGTTTCCTTGTGCTTTTTATTTTCTTTTTTGCATGGGCGGTGGGAGTGTATGCTTTCTATTTACTTTGTTTTTTATTTCTCTCCTTTAACAACCACAGCAGAATTTGCGTATTAAATTTGTAGACTATGAAGTGGCTTGGAAATAACATATTTGAAAATAGGTGGTGCCGCGCTTAACTTCGAAATATATTTAAAAACCATATTTACCATTTTCGAAAAAATTATAAAAAAAAACACTTTTTTCTTTAACAGAATTCCTCGTACCGAAATAGTGCTTCTAAAGACTCACAGCTTATTATAAATTACGCAGGTGCCACGCCCGTTTTCGGCATTTTCGAAATAAATTTTGAAAAAATTTTAAAAACCAAATTAAAAAAAAAAAAATGTATCCCCTGGTACCAAATTTGTGCACTTTTTCTTCAATTATTGTAATATCGAATTGTTAGTATTTTTGAAAATTACGGTTATAAGAAAGATTAATTATCGAAATATCGAATTTTCAGTATTTTCGATAATTATTGTTCTAAGGAAGATGAATTATCGAAATATCGAATTTTCAGTATTTTCGAACATCACTGTTATAAGGAAGGTAGGCACACTTTATATCAGATTTTGTTCATTTCCACTGCCAACATATTTTTCTGTCCAAGAGTGACGTGTGCTCTGAATTTCGCTGAGATATCTCAATGTTTACTCGAGTCATCTGTTACTCCGCCAGACATGGCTTAATCAAGTCCCCTCATGGTGTGACGCGTTTTCGTAAACACACATTTGGGTAGGCTTTTGCATGCAGCCGTAAAATGAGCAAAATTATAATAAATACCTTCGCTGGTGCACTAGAACGGCTGTGTATTAAAAATTCAATTTGCACTGAATTTCGAAGAAATTTTGAGAATTTCGAAAATTCACTCGAAAAAGGAATTGATTAACGATATTAAAAACGGTAACCAAATTAAAATGCAGTAACTGCACTTAAATAAGTTGTGAAAGACGCTGCCGATTGTGCACGAAATTGCTGAAATACTCGAACACAACAACAAAAGCAACCAGAGTTAAGAAATACGATGGCGCGCGCGTGAAATTTCGCACACAAAAGTCGACACGATTCGACGATTAAATTACATTTTTGGCCGCAAGTACCGTTCGCTGGCCAAACGGTGTAACCAAAACAAGCTGCCATTGTTGGCGGTAGGCTGTGAAGTGCCAAAAAGAGCAACAGAAGCCATTTCGAGGAGTTGATAAATTTACGAATTACTCTTTTTCAGCTGAAATACTGCCACTACTCGCACGCTGGCTGCGTCGGCATATCGTACGCGCGTATGTATGTATGTACGTGGCAGTGGCACTGTTGCAAAACTTAATGCGTTCATTTAAAAGCAGTTTACGTGCGTAATTTCCACACGCCACACGGCACTGCATAACAGCAACAACAACAACAAATTTGGATAATATGAAATTTTGAAGACTTTATGAATAAATTGAAATGTCGCTTTACTTGCCTTGGCATAGTAAAATTTATCGAGTACGTAAGCAAAATTGAAAGTGAATAAAAGTTAAGTGCAAGTGACGGCATTTGTGGCAGCCACCATTTAGCGTGGAACGACATTGTTGACGTGCTGCTGTGTATGGCGGCAAACCAGCGACAATTTTATGCACTTCCACATAGCAGCTGCCGCCTATCAGGCATTGAAGTGACGGGCTGTGGCATCACGCCTGTGGCATACGCATGCCAATAACAAATTCAAGTAGTTTGGCTGATACGATGCAGGCGCTGATGGCGACGCCAGCATGCGCGCAGGCGCAGTAGAAATTCAAGCCACGTACCGAGGCAAGCGTGTAAAGGACATGCAGGTACTTAAGTACGACTACACACACATACATATATGCATATGTATATGCCACATGTGTAAATATGTGCCTATGTAGGCTGCCAGTGACGGTGACAAGCAACAACTTGCAGTTGCATTGTATGTTTATCTATGTAAGTAGGTATGTGTGCATGTATGAGTGCGAGCACGCGCATAAATTGTATTACATTTCCATTTCTAATGATCTCTCACATGCTGTGGATGTGGTTGGCGGTTATTGTGCACATTTTGTTTCTGCCATAAAATGAAAAATGGAAAAATTTTACTACACCACACGCCAATCCATTCCATGCCACATTGCAACGCAAATAAACCGCAAAACGCCAGCATATGCGCCAAATTTGATTTTCATTTCCTTAGAAATTAAGTTGACAATTCCCTTCGGGTAAATTAAGCTGCCATTAGAAATGATTTGCTCGCACACCTGGCTTATTTCTGCAAGGTAGAGGAGTAAACAAATGTTGAGCCGCCGACTGTGCCACACAGCTGTGGTCAGTCAGCGTGATCAGTGCGAAATATCAGCCATTGGCATCAGTGTCAACCTCAGCATTGTCGCCTTCAACTTCACCTAAGCAAACTAACTGCCCAATTTGTTGTTGTACGTGCATTTGTGGCCAACTCGGCACACGTCGCATTCGTTTTTTTTTTGTTTGGTATTTTTGTTTTTATATTTTCCATGTTTTGGTTTAATAGTCATTCCTACTTCCATATGTATGAGTTTGTTTTTAGTTTTGTGCCTATAAAATAGAAATATTAAAACTGTTTGCATACTGCGCTCACGCCAAAGGGTGCCTGGGTATGACTATTGTCCACTTGCAAAGAAGTCTGTAAATATTTGGCTCGAGCTCCTCCATTCATTCAATTACCAATTAATGTTAAATTCTACAGCAAATACAAAAAAACCAATTGTTCTTTCCAATAGCCATAGAATGGCTGGTCAATTGCAAAGCAATGAGTTTCGTTAAAATTCGCATTGTATGAATTTAATTGTTTCTTAGCTTCATTTATAAAAAAACAATGCCAACAATAACAGCTTCGAAGCGGGAAACGGGAAGTCTCAGATGAGCACTCAAATCAAATATTTGTACACTATTTCTCCGTAAATGTCGTGTCAGGTCAATGAAGGATTTTTGTTTTAATGACTAACTCAGAATCATTCCCTAATTGGATCTTAAAGCCTTTTATAATCAAGTTCAAAATTATTTTGAGCGGTAAAAAAATTCGGAAAACTAAATTTCTATAGAATCTTCTTATATTCTTCCTCTAATATTTAGTGTTAATTTTCATTAAAATTTAAGAAAATGCATACATGTCTGCTAGTTGCTTGGCCGAGCTACTCGTCCTATTTGTGGTGTGCGTTTTTAGGTTGATCCTCAAATGGAAGGACCTACAATTTTGAGCCGTCTCCGAACGGCTAATGGTTTTTTATGAGGAGTTTTTTCATGGCGCAAATTTTCCATTGCCTGCCCAGGGACGCCCGTTATTAGAAAAAAACTTTTTCTATCACTTTGCTGTTTTATGCACGTACACTCGAACCTACTCACCCCCGAATTGTAGTCACGCACTAACCATTCGGTTACGGCGGCTGCTGTATTGGAAAACTTGTCGCTTTTAGGGTAGTAAAGCTACGGCTTGTCATAGCTTTACATGTAAAAGTGTTGCAGGAAACTAGTGACGTATTGCCTACTCGATTCGCTTGTGAACATCAGCATCTCTGTGGAAAATGAGTGGAACTAAATCAAATTCTGGAGGATTTTGAAGTTGCAAATTTATTTGAAAAACGTACATTGAAGGATCTCTACATGTCATTACTTTCTATATGCTACTTTCTATTTATACTTCATCAAAAGGAGAGGCCTTACTCGCCAAGATCATTCAGCTGGAAAGAGCTCGGTCCCTGGCGGTGAAGTTGTCGAATGCACCTGGCGACGTACAGACAACCTCTAAAATATCGATAACAACACATCCACATCGATTTTCAGGCCGACAAAACGATCCGCACCAGCTGGCGTCAAAGAGGTTGACACTTTGTCGACAATGCCCGCAACCTCACCGTCGACTTGCAACTTGATCGAAGGAGGGGGGACCGCAACCAAGGGTAGTCTTGGTCTAGGCGAAGAGGTATCGGTGAACTCTAAAGTGCAAGCTTCACAGGCGGCTTCTTGGAAATTTCTAACACAAGGCCTACTCTGGCAGATATTATGGCATCCAAGGAAATAGGGATTATACTACATAATTTACCGGATGGCATTTGGTCTACCAAGGAAATCTGTAAGGTACAAAAATGCGTTCTTGATAAGATGTATGAAAGTCGTAGAGGTCCAGTAAAGCCCCATTTTGTAGGCTACATTTTCAAGCCTGGCTGAGTAGTTCTTAGCTGTCTGGACAACGAAGCAATAGCCTGGACCAAAGAGGCAATACCGACTCCAAAGGCTGAAGTGCCAAAGGCTACAGTCATCGTTCCCTACTTTCCAAGTTCAGTTTCCTGGCCTAACGAACAAGTTTTGAGGCAAATAGTGTCGCGAGACTCGGAACTTCGTATCAGCGAATGGCGAGTACTTCACCGGTTACAAAATTGGTAACTAGTGGAGCTCACACTTGTTCTAGACCCTAGTTCGGCTGAAAAAAACGTATGATGGGGCAAAGGTGTGATGTAGCAACCAGTGCCAAAAAACCATCCGCCTTTTCTGGTCTGCAGAGAAAATGGGAAAGGAAAGACCCGGAGGCAGTGGAAATAAAGTTTGGTAGGGTTCGGAAGATCCCGTCTGAGAAATAATGTGCCATGCCACCCCAAATTTTACCCTTGGAGGCGGTTTATTTATTTATTTTTTTTTATTCAGGTGCACTACGACAGAAGTCAATAGAGTGAAACCATTCCGTAAACCATTCCGAAACCGTGTTTACCATTGCCTCTTACAGGAACTATGTTTTTACAATTAGGCAGTGCACTAGTGGAAAGCCAGTCAACGTTGTTGAGCCATCTAGTTTCCATTCATTTTAGGCCAGACCTGTCTAGCTATTTCACAAGTGGGTTCCGTTGTCCGTCTCTTATTGGTGTACCCGATGTTGACCGAATTGATCCAGAACTTGCTTGATAATAAAATCATGCCACATACTGGGCAGAGTTGACAGATTTCTCCTTGCCAGTTTATTCGCGATGAAATTATCCACGAATGTCTCTGCGTAAAGGGACCTAGACCATACTCGTTGTGCGCCACTTAACCAGCTCATTTAGAGTTGCTCTACATTCGATTGCTTCTTTGGAGGAAGTTTAATTGCGCTATACAAATTTAAACAGCTTGACTGTCATAGCAGATAGTGAAACGACGGAAATTTTTACTCGATTTTTTTTTAAATAACGACGCAACTGATGGGGAAATGGCGGATCAACGAGGTAATATTTACAGTAAATTGTAATAGAAATTGCTGAAAATATCTTCATCATCATCGATTCCTGTTTCTCCCATCGGAGCATAAGGTCTCCGTGAAACTGTTACATACTCCTAAGGTTTGTGTCGTATACGTGCATATGCACATACATACATATATGTACATATATATGTATTCATTTATGTAGAATTGAAACATTCAATATTCGTCTGCTAAATTGGCTCGAATGTTCATTTGTTTCGCATTTGTGGCATTGTTTTGCCTGTTACCTGTGAGGTCTGGGCATTGTGTCCGATAACAATGTTTTGACCACAGCGTAACCAAAATATAGGATACCAGCAACTGCATAAAAGATTGTAAACGATATAACCAAAACATTAGTGCAGCAATGCTATGAGCGCGAGGATATGCCACAGGATATCCATAATGCCTGCATGTTTGCCATTTGCCAGTTGGGCAGAAAATGCACAAATGTACGCAATCAACTGTTGTCGTTGTTGCTGTTGTCCTTTGAATGGGCGTCATGTTGACATGTTCCACTAATAGCACGCGCAGCAACAACCAAACACAAGCCAGAGATTTACTTGTCACAGAGTTGGAGTTGCGTGGTTTGGTAACTTTGGTGGTCTGCAATTGCATTGTCTGCGATTACCGCTGTGCGTGGTAAGAGTCTGTCCGTGGTGTTGCCAAAACAATGTCTCATTATTGTTAAGACTCATTTAATGGTATTTTCAGTTTCGCAGTTTGTTGTTCTTGCTTTTGAATTTCGACAATTCGTTACGAGGATTGTTTTATTGCAACCTTGGTGACATCTTTTTTAAAGGAAAATATCTTGGAAATTGCCTAACTGCAGTATAAAATTTCCAACGAATTGAGGCATCACAATTTGACGGGCTCCGCTGTAGGTACTGCTGCTACATATTTAACGAATGTCTCTCTTTTGTGCCAGCGGGCGTGAGTTGTTTTGCGAGTTATACTGCAGTTACACATAGCGAATGGTGACTGTTAAAAATAACTTAAGTATGTATGTATTGCTTGATTTTATAAGCATGTCGCAATTTGTGGGCGTTTGTTTAATAATAAACATTTCTACAAACCCAGCACGCGAGGACAATAGTCGTCATTGTTTTAAGATTGCGGTTAGCAGAGAGATTTTGCTGCGGTGATAAGCATTTTGCCGATGCACATGCGACCACTGACCAGATGCGCTGGTAGACTGATTGGTGAACATTTTTCGAATTAAATGGAAACGAGGGAAAGATTGGACAATTGAAGCGCCACCGGGGTTATTGAATAATTTCACACATTAGTTGGCATGATTCATTGTAGTAAACATAAAAAAGCATTGAATAGTGCAAAGGAATTTTCTAAGAAGCTCGAGCGGTGCCAAAGATTGTTTGAGAATTTTGGAAAGTATATAAGTACAAGACTGCGAATGCTTCCAAAATGTGGTATTTCATTCGCATTTGTCAGTCAAAATGTAAAACGTCTAATGAAAACTAAAAAACAACGTTAGAGCTTGAGGTAGTTCGTATTGAAGGGAATCGACCATTAACAATGAGTTTAACCCTCCGTTGGGTAGCATACTTTTTCGACATTCGCAGTGAATTTAACATAAAGGGTTTTCCAATAACAGGTGAAGCTGCCATTTTTTTGATATTTGACAAGTAAGGCGTTTTTCAATAGGTGCGCTTCAACTTTTTTCCGATAGGGAGGGCGAACGACGCAATATTTTTTATTTTTCGCTTGTCATTTGTAAACTTCATTAGTATACATTTCATCATGGAACGCTACACACTTGAGCAACGACTGCAAATTGTGCAAATTTTTTATGAAAATAATCGTTCTGTTGCTGCTACTTTACATCCAAATAATTCCAAAAAATCATCTTCAGTGATGAAGCTCACTTTTGGCTCAATGGCTTTGTCAACAAGCAAAATATGCGTTACTGGGCAGAAAGCAGTCCACACGTGATTCACGAGGCACCGTTGCATCCCGAAAAAATCACTGTTTGGTGCGGTTTACATGCCGGCGGCGTAATTGGCCCATATTTTTTCGTTGACGAGAACGATCGCTACGTTAGTGTGAATGGAAATCGATACCGCGACATGATAAACGATTATTTTCGGCCGCAATTCAATGGTATGGACTTAGACGACATGTGGTTTCAACAGGACGGGGCCACAAGCCACACAGCACACGCTACAATTGATTTGTTGAAGAGTAAGTTCGATGAGCGCATTATTTCCAGAAATGGACCGGTCGAATGGCCGCCGCGCTCGTGTGATTTGACGCCTCTAGACTATTTTCTTTGGGGTTATGTGAAGTCATTGGTCTACAGTAACAAGCCGGCGACGATTTGTGAGCTCAGAGCCAATATTGAACGCGAAATTGCTGGAATTTCGGCCGATTTATGCAAAAGAGTGGTCGAAAATTGGGTTCAACGATTGGACTTCGTAAAACGTGCACGCAGTGGTCATGCAAAAGAAATCGAATTTCATACTTAAATGTACATACATATATGTTCAAAGTCGATAATAAAAACAAAATTAGGTAAAAAAAGTCAAACCGTTTGTGTTTTATTTAAAAAAGTTCAAAAGTTGAAGCGCTCTTACTGAAAAACGCTTTAGAAACTACACTGAACTACACTAAACAATGCACTGAAATAATTCAAATTCAATATAAAAATGGTGAAAATTTGGCAGAGACGGTTCGTAAAGCTCGAACATTTTTGGTCATCGTGAAGCACCTTGTCAGACCGCAATACAGAAATGGGTGAAAAAAAATTCGAAAATTCGAGCTGTTGGGACAAGTTAGTGATGTGAAGAATAAAACCCGTGTACGCGGCTCAACAACAGCCGAAAATATTACTGTTGTAGCCGAAAGTGTTGAAGAAACCACAGGTTTATCCCTTCCTCGTCGTTCTTTGCAATTAGGCATTCCACAAACGTCATTACACCGTATTTTGCATAAACATTTGGGTCTTAAGGCTTATAAAGACCAGTTAACACAAGAACTCAAGCCGGCCGATCATCAACAAGGTCGTTGAAATGCATGAAAATAATCCGGAATTCCATCAAAAAATCATCTTGAGTGATGAGGCCCATTTCGGTGGCTTCGTTGTTGGATCTGGGGCTCAGAAAATCCAAGAGTTATTGTTGAAAAGCGTCTCTATCATCAAAGTGTGACTGTTTGGTGCGGTTTATGGTCCGGCGAAATGGATTGCGCTATCGAGAGATGATTAACGATTTTTTATGGCCGGAATTGGATGGTAATGATCTGAACAACGTTTATTTTCAACAAGACGACGCTACGTGCCCCACAAGCAACGAAACCATTGCAGTTTTCCCAAAATAGCACCTTTTATTTTAAAATTTTATAATAGGACGAAAGTAGGCCAGATCTGGGTGCCTATACTTACGTCTTTGCAATAAGGGTTGGTCGAATGGAATAAAACAACCTGTGTTAGAAGTATTTACGAAACTCTTTTTTTTTAATTTTATTTTTTATTTCTATTTCCCTTGTAAAGCATGGATCAGTGAAAATGTACGAGTACGCGCTTAAAATATCAATAAATTCTGAAATAAAACTTCGTTTCAAAAGTTTTTATCTTTAATAATCGTTTCACAAAAAATTATAGTTCCTTGCTAAAATGGCAAGCATTTTTATTAATCTACTTTATTAGCCTTTGAATTTAAAGAACATTGAATCGTTTTTCTTTAAAATGCATCCTCTTTTCTTTGACTTGGCTTTCCCAATCAGCCAAAATTTCAACTTAGTGTAAACTCAATGGTTCAGACCAAAATTTGGCAGGTGACCTGTGACGATGAATAAAAGGTTGAATTGTTCCTAGAGACACGGACACGCTCCCACGACACTCGGTTCGATGTTACTGGAACGACCGGGACTTAGATCCGGCACTCCCCTGTACGTATATGGAGGATGTTAATGCTGCTACAACAACAACCGCAACCACAATACGAACACCAAGCACAAAACCAACAGCAACAACACACTCAAAAAGCAACAACAACTACAAGAAATATATACCCACCAACAACAACAAAAACAATAATAACAATAACATCAACAGCAACAGCAAAAACAACAACAATAACAATGAAAGCACCAACGAAAAACAACAACAAATATACCGTTTATAGTAAATTTGTGATTTCATTATGGACGATGATACAAATATCTTCCCTTTCAAACCGCAGCTGCATATCATAACCTTTTTCCAAATTTATCGAATTTAAATTCTGACGAGGTACTTCCACATTTATTTGCCACATCGAATTTTTGCTCCGGAAGTTAGCTCAGATCTAGTTTTACATATACTTCACCATTTCTAACAATACCGCCTTTGTTGTAAAAAAAAGTCGGTGCGTCTTTTGCTACAAGGTTCTGTTTATCAGAACGGTTTGGATATTTCATGGTACGATACGATTTGAGCCCCTAATTTAAAAGAATTCATTAGGCTGCGGTTCTGCTTGTTTGAAATGTTTTTTCCCGATCGTAGTCCGACAGCTCAGGATTTTCCTGACTGAAGCTAATATTTTCACCTTCAATGTCGGATCACGTGTCTTCATGATACCCATTTTTTGTACATATTTGTATTTTTTGTATGTATAGTTTTTAGTTTCGTATGGCCATTTATTCCGCTGTAAATAGTTATTTTTAGTCATTTTAGTCATTGGGCAAGTTTTGAATCGATTTTTGGGGAATTTCGTTCATAATTAGTTTTTGAGTTTCTCGCTTTATCGTCTCGAACCGAGAAGTTATGAACAATAAATCGAAAATTATAAATATATTTCTTAGGTACATTGATTGCAAATCCTTCAATATTAATCCTTCAATATTAATATTTAAAAAAATATTGCCTTAAAAGTAGTACAATAGGAAGCTAGAACTTTAACTGCTGTAAGTTGCACCTCAAATGCAATGATTCGAACATTGCTCGTTGCTCATATGACTCGTTTATTAGAAATATTTTGGAAGATAGTTATTTAACTAGTCTCCCGGTTTGGCTATCCGAAGCAAAATTGTGAGAGTAACATCGGCTGAAACGTCATCGGCGACTCTGCCTACTCATTTCGTTTGTATTCACCCACTCGTCCAATCAATAACAACTGACGGACGGCAACAACAGTTTTTTCGTAAGAAAATCCCTGTGATAAACCCGATTAGGTCAGCAAATCAGGTGTTTTCCTCAAAACCACAGAAATTCGCTTAACGGTCTGATGTTGATCAGACCTCCGCATTCTGTTCATGATATTCTCCTCAGTATCCTCTGTGTCTATATGCTTTTGTACGTAGGCGCAATCCTATCTTATTATTATTAATATTACCTTTTCATGGCTACTTTTTTAAGTTCCATTCTAAAATAAGTGTAATCTGTCCGGCGAGAAAATTTTGTGATCGACTCTAAAATGATTCCATTCTCAACGAAGGCAAAGATGGCAATTTTTTCTCGATAAGCTTTGTTGCTGCTGCAGCAGCATAAACATTCCCCATACATATACGGAGAATGCTGTTGAAGTGACAGTTCTTGTCCGATTATAAATCCAGGTCGTTCCGGTTACGTAGAACCGACTGTCGAGGAAACGTTTAGAAGCTTGTCAGGGAAGTTGGTTGGTCTGGAAATCAGCTGACTACTTAAAATGTTAATATTGAGAAATGCGTGTGATAGACAAAGATAGATATATAAATTTTGTGATATATTCGGATCAAGCAAAAAACATGCCTTTTTACTGGATTGACATTGAACAATTTGTTCACCATAGATGGGCAACATTTTTTCATAGAAATGTAAGCACCAGAAGTATAGATATATTGAACGCAAATTTCATTCGTAAAGAACTTACGACTCTATGAAAATTCTCAAAATTACATAGCTAATTCAGTGAGCAAGCCTCATTTTAGAGCTCTCTTTGTATGTATGTACATATATGCACAGTTACTACACACCTTTATGTGATCCCTTTAAAAAACATTTTTTAATGCAGAAATTCCCAAATTCATAAATATATCAAATTCTGTTTAATTTCCACGTTTTGCATTTCGATTTTTTGGTTAATTACTCTAATATTTACTCGCATAACTACAACGGCAATTTCCGCTAGCCTCCTCGCTTGTGACTATCTTGTCCACCAAGGGGAAATACGAGCATAGCTCATAAAACGCATATTTTCCCCCATTCGGAAGGGGCGATAAGAAAAATACACACATACGACACCACTTCATGACACGCTTCATGCTCGAGTGGAGAACTCAGCACTTCGGGACAAATCACCGTTTGATCATCGATTTTGGACGGTGGCAGCGGCAGCGGCGACAAACACAAACCGCACGTGACCACGCAAAAGCGGGCGGTGATTGAAACCACAAACCGCAGCGCAAACTACAACTCTAAATCATTGATTGAGACATGCATTTGTACGTATCTACTCTTCCAATCTACCGAATAAATATTGGGCAGATGAAGTAAAATTTGCCTTCAAAAACTGAAAAAAATAAAAATTAAAAAATTTCCGCATGTGAGTTAATTGATTTACGAATGCAATTTTATGCTTATTATCGGTAGATTTTCTTCAAACTTTACCGCCGCCAGCGTTGCTGTGAAAATTGCTGTCTTAAGCCGATTAGTGGCGAGTGGGCGATCCATCCAGCTTCACAACCTAATACAACTGGATGCCTGCGTGCTTCGACCAATTTGAGAAATTTCACACTTTTCGGTGGTCGCCTAGAAAGCAATGTGTTGGAAAGTAGCGAAATTACTCAATTTAATGCCAACTCACAGTTGGGAAAAGTCAATTATGGCATTTTACGCAAGATTTGTGATAGAGATATTGTCGTATTAGGCAAAGGTTTTCGTGTGCAATGTGGCAATTATAGCGAGTTTCCTTTTTGCCACCCGGAAAACACTAATATTTTAATATTTTTGAGAAATTTTTAATTTTCTTACTTTAAGTCTGTTTTACCGTTTCCGGATTTTGCCTTACCTTCAGATTGGATGAGGAGTAAACTGGCAAACGGTAATGGATTACTCCATTACTTAAACGTAGTTGTACCTAAAGGCTGTTTGTACTGAGCGTTGAGGTTGAAGTGAACCACGCCTTTTTAATCATCCAACGGCCATTTATGAACCCGAGAAATGGGTGAAACCGAAAATCGGTCCATTAACATTTGCAGAAAAAATCTTTCAAAGTGCTCTAAAGCAAACTCTAAAATTATTAAAGTAATTTAAAGCAAAGACAATTTAAAATTTATTTCTTAATTTAAATAATTTTTTTTTTTATAAAAACATAGTTCATTCTATAACAAACAACATAAGAATCCAAGTTTAATATTAATACGCCACTTTAATTATAATTTAAGAAATAAATAAAAATAATTACTTTCAATTTTTTTCAATTGAAAGATTTTGAAAAATCCGAAAAACTTCCATCAAAATTTCAAAATTTTTGGTCAGAATTACCAAAAAAATAGTTGGGTACGCAGATTTATAACCCATTGAATTTTGGTATAATAAAATGTAAGTTCGAATTGGCTTAAAAATCGCATTCACCATCGGTTCTTGTTTCTCTCATCAGAGCATAGCCCTTCAATCGCATTGATTTTCGAGTATTTTTCCCCTGATGTTGTAGCGCATTTCCTCCATATAATAGAAAATATCGTGTTTTCGCGCATAAACAAAATGCTTCCAAACATTCTTAATAAAACGTGTAAAGTTTGTATGGAAATTGATGAATACTTAAACATTTTCTTTAAAGTTTGAAACTTGGGTTTATTTACTTTTTGTTACAAAATTTTATGAAAATAATAATTAAAATTAATTTCGTCAAATTTAGGGTGAAATTTCTTCCTCAATGCGTGAGTTACGTATTGTGCCGTTTTTAACGCCCAAATGTTGTTGTTGTTGCTGCTGTTGTTGTTGTTGTTATTGTAGCAGTAAGAGAAGCCCCGTCAGTGTAGAATATATCATCGATCATTTTCGTACGCTCATCTTAAGGTAGGCCCTGGAAACATGCTGTTTCGACAGGTTGCGTCCAGAGGGAGAGGGGTGTTAGATGAGCGGGTTTTAAGGGGCATGCGAAAAGGTGATTAGTGTCGTGAGGGGTGCCTTCACATGCCGGGCATAAGTATGGTATGTCAGGGCCAATTCTGGATAAATAGGAGTTTAACCTGCTACAATATCCAGAACGTAATTGTGCCAGTGTTACGCGGGTCTTACGGGGAAGCTGAAGGTCTTCATCTGCACTGGGTAGTGGTTGGACTCCGATTACGACATTCACTGGACGGGAGCTTATGAAGGTGGTAACAGTCTCCCGGTAAATGTCGTTTAATGTCTGTCTAAACACTGTCCAGTTTAATAGGCCCCTGTTTGTCTTGTCCTGGATCTCGTCGGCGTAGGTGCCTCCTGTCGTGCCTTAAGTCCCATAGGGAGTGGTCCACACGGCAGCAGGCGTCTGTTGCCTTAACGCCTACTACCACCCCTAATAAGCCAGCACCACCAACCGCCACCATAACCCATTCCTCCACGGAAAGGAGACTATCGGAGCAACATAACTCCCCCAACACACCCGATCCTCTTATCACCAGCTCCAACCCCAGTGCGAGGACAAACCAGCGGCTCTTGGTCCGCCGCACAGTCTGCCCCGTGTGTCAGACTAGAATACCTCGGAACCTGGCTTCAGTCAAATGCAACTCTTGCAGTGGCTGGTGTCACTTTCTGAGATGTTCCTGTCTGCGAACCCGCAACCGCCCCCCGTGACGCGGCCGCCCACCACCATCAGGCCGCAACAACTACAGCGGAATGCACAGCAGGCCCAACGTAGGCAACCCCACGCGCCCCTCCGTCCACGTGTTACTATCACCTTACCAAGAAGCTTCAAGCTTCTTCAATATAACTGCAACGTACTAACGAGTAAGGTCGACGAGATAATTGACTTTATGAGCCGACACAGTATCCCAATAGCTGCGGTCCAGGAAACCAAGCTGCATCCCTGATCACCAAGGATGGCTATAACATGCACAGACACGATCGCGAGACCAGACCTCTTGCCATTATCGTCTCGACTGAGAGACCCGCCGACTTCACCGATCCTATATTAACTTTAACAAAGCTAATTGGGCCGACTTGGCGGAGTTCGCCGAAAATACCTTCGCCACTTTTCCTAACCCCACCGAAGTGCGCGCAGGCGAAAGCGCATTCCGCAAGGTGCTTACAGGTGCTGCGGCTCGCTTCATCCCCGTTGGAAAGCTCAATGACATCCTTTGGGAGTAGGATTTCTCACGAGGGTCTTCAAGCTGTCCTTCGCCATTCTCATCATCCCTGACAAGTGGAAAGCAGAGAGAGTGGTCCCACTACTGAAACTTGGGAAATCCGCCAACCAAGGGGAATCTTATGGACCGATAACTCTCCTTTCCCCAGTAGTGAAGACGCTTGAAGCGTGGGGCCCCAGCCCCACATCAGCATGGTTTCCGTCGAGTGCATAGCACCACCACTGCACTCACCGTCATAAACGCCCAGATAAACCGCGGGCTTAACCAAAACCGCCCCCGCGAGAGGACTGTCCTAGTAGCGTTGGACCTGAAGAAGGTTTTCGAGACTGTCAGCCATTCCACGCTACTAGATGACATTTATCAGTCGACACTCCCCCCAGGGCTGAAGAGGGGGTCCGCCAACTATCTGATGGATCGTCACTCGTCAGTGATTTTTCATGACCATACATCTAAACAGAGGAAGATTAAGCAAGGTGTTCCGCAGGGTGGTGTCCTTTCACCCTTGCTGTTCAACTTCTACATCTCGAAACTCCCCCAGCCACTAAAGGAGTCTCCCTCACATACGCTGACGACTGCACGATAATGGCGTCGGGCAATGACATCGATGGCCTGTGCTCCAAAGTCAACAACCACCTCATCGACCCTTCTCGCTTTCTCACTGCGAGGAATCTCCAACTTTCACCCACTAAGTCCAAGGCGACCCTCTTTATCACCTGGACAAAGGAGGTCAAACTGTCGTTCAAGGTAAAAGTCGATGACACACCAATTCCGACTGTAAACAACCCCAAAATTTTGGGTGTAACCTTCGACAGTTTGCTCTCCTTCACAGCGCATACAACCGCAATTGCCACTAAAGTCCAAAATCGCAACAAGGTCCTAAAATCGCTTGCCGTTAGCACTTGGGGCAAAGACAAATAATTGTTGCTATCGACATTTAAGGCAATTGGCCGGTCGGTTCTAAACTATGCTGCGCCTGTCTGGTCGCCTGGAACTAGTGACATGCAGTGTATAAAGCTTCTGCTTGAGCCAGAGCCGCCTCCCAGGTCTGAATAGGTCTTAAGGTAGCTCCACCCGTTGCACTTGTTGCACCTAACCGAAGTGGAGTTCGGGTGGAGCCGTTTATGGCATACGCAGCAATAGAATACTTCTGGCCCAGGGTTGGATTCAATACCATCCCTGAAGAGAAGTATTTGGAGCAAAATTGCTGCGAGTAGTTACTCCTGTGACGGTGTTGGTATGGACGTTGTTGTTGTTGTTGTTGTAGTAGCATAAGCATTCCGCAGCCATATAATATACAAGGAATGCTGCTTAAGTGACAGTCCTTGGGCGGGTATAAATCCTGGTCGCCCCCGTTACCTAGAACCGACTGTCGTGGGAACGTGGCAGCACGTCCAAACAATCTTTAGTTTAGAATAAAATTCTACTTCTCATATTTTCACTTTACTTAGCTGTTTATGAGGAGCTTTTTTCAAAGCAGAAATACTTCAGAAGTTTGCCATTGCCTGCCGAGAAGCGACCTCGGTGTTTCGTGCACTACTGAATGGTAGTTCCACACCAATCCACTCGGCTATGGCAGGCGGTTTTCTTCTTTACTTTGATATGTACGCTTGTATGTATATAAGTTTCTGCATGTCACTCTCCATAATTTTAGTACTTTCTCTTCACCATAAAAAGCAAAAAAAAAAGAGGAAAGCGAAAAATAAAACACGAAAATACGCTTGTCACCTCCTGCGGCATTAGATTTCTGCCACACCTACCAATGCATTCAAAAATTGTTGTACATACATACACACCTACATGCATATGTACATATATATGTACATACACTTTGTAGAACGCGCTAAGTGTACTTGTCAGGCGTGTAATTTCCGATCAGCTAGCATTCGTTCCAAAGCAAGCAAAAAATTTTCCACCAATTTTCGTTTGATTTGCTCGATTTTCACATCAAGATTATTAGAGGAGTTTCCGCACATTTACAATTATCACCTACGTATTAGCTGCCATGTAGAACTTGTCTTTCGCTCCAGGTTTTTTTTTTGTTTTTGCATTTTCTGCCACACAGGAAATCACAAAAATACTAATTTGTAGTTACGAAGGCATACAAACAAATTTACTGTACCAATTACATGCATAGAAATACATACATACATACGTACATAGTAGCAGGAACATTCGCGCCTATGTAGAAATAAGTTATCAAGCAAAGTGTTTATTTGATATGCTTCATATCCGGTCTGAGGTTACTCAATTGAAACACTTATAAGCGCAGTTTTATCTGCTCTCAATACGAAGGCCTATTTCCGCTGGCTGTGTGACATTTATTCATTTCCATTATATGTAAATCCAAGTATGACTAAAATTTGTTTCATATCCATAAAAATACAAGCAATTATGTATGTATGTATGTATGTACATATACCTTAAAAATAGAACTGCCTGACCCAAAAGTCACCGTCACCATAATCATTTCAGTGTTTGTTGATATACTTGTACGAGGGCAGGCTGATAGGTGGCTTGATTGACCACTTTATGGCGAAATTATTTAATATGCAGCTGCTCACACTCAAAATGGGGCACAAAGAAAAATCACATGTTGCCTTATTTGGAACTAAAAATCGAAAACTTCAGTTAAAATTGAAAATTCTCACTTAATATGATGCTCTTTATTAAAGAAATATCAAAACGAAAAAAAATACAGTAATTTCCATAAAAATTATCTGAAATTATCCATTTCATACTCTAGCTGCTTACAGCTCAGCTCACACTCCAAGTAGAGAACAGAGAACAATCTCATGTTGCCATATTTGGTACTCAAAATTAAAACTTCAGTTAAAATTGAAAATTTTCATGTAAAACTTTTCTCTGTATTACAGAAATATAAGAACAAAAAAAAAACACAATACAGTAATTTCCATAAAAATGTTCTAAATTAGCAGTTTCATATTTTAGCTGCTTAAAGCTTAACTGATACTCCAAGTGGGGCAAAAAGAAAAATCGTAGGTCGCCATATTTGGTACTCAAAATGGAAATCTCGATTGAAGTTCTGAGTTTCCATTCAATATATCTACTTTTTTTATTCAAGAAATATGAAGCAAAACAAAAAATCAATCAATTCCATAAAAATAAAATGTATTCCATATATTAAGTTGGGAAAAAGAAATCCCTAATTTTCCCGGTAGATGGCTGTAGTGATCGGTATCTCGTAAAGCTCGTCGATCAAATAAGATTAAAATTAAATAAATAATTTAAAGTTTATGCTCGTTCTCAAGGTGACATTTCACACTAAAAAAATTCTTCTACTGCTTTTTTGTTTGTTCCATTCAGTTGTGAGTTATAGGGTTTTAACAGTGGAAGACAACAAAAAGAAAATTCAGAACATTTTTCTTTGATAAAGCCGAAAATGCAAGACAGGCCGCTGAAATTGTGAATGGTGTTTAAGAGGCCGATACTGTAACACCTAATTACGTGAAATTTTGTCTGAAATTATAAACTTGTTGTTTCTATTTGTTAAGTGAACCTATAATTTCCGATTTTTTCAATTGCTTAAGATTTTATTAAATGCCATTATTAAAATACATTCATATACTTAAAAACTTTTTTCATTTGCTCTTTTGTACAAACTGAAACTTATTTCTAGCATTAAAGAAATCCAAACATACAGTCCAGGCTTACATTAAACAATAACAGAAAATGTTAAGAGAATGCGTATAACAAGCATAACAAATTGCTTAGTAAGCAGTTTCTGCTAGGGTGTTACCTCATCCATGCAGACACCTGCTCGAGCCTGAGCCACCTCCCAGGCACATGAAGAGGCATTTCCGGATTTACGCGGACAAGATCTTAGACAAAACAAACAGACGGCTACTCGATCGGACAGTGTATAGAGAGGCCATAAACGGCATTCATCGGGAGACTCTCACCACTTTCTTAAGCTCCCGACCGCCGAATGCCGTCAAAACCTCATTAGCAAAGGAAAATGTGCTATCTGGAAAGAGAAATAAGGCATATTTTAGAGAACTCAAAGAAGCACATTTTTCGGAAGACCTAAAAATGTTGAGTAATTTCTATTCTTAAGGTCAATCAATCTAAAAAAATAAATTTTTAAATCATTGAAAGTAAAGTTTTCTGAGCGGTTTTTGCTAAATATCTCTCTATGCAAATGATTTCAAACAGTTTTCTGACTAATCTTAGTATGCGTGTTTTTAATCAGAATCTTTAGAAAATTTTCGGGTAGAAGTTTCATAGCCTATTGAATTTTGATAGAATAAAGTGGGTTTCAAGTGGCTCAAAAATTGAGTTGATTTTTTACTTTTTTTGCTGGCTGGAGGAGCTTGGAAAAATACGTAACAGAAGTGTTCGCGTCAAACAAAACTAAACGCGATTAGTATTAAATGTATTCAATGCACTATAAATCAGCATATCTGAACTTTTTTTTAAAATTATAATTAAAAAGTGTAAAACCTTGATGTAAAATTGCTGATTTTTTTTTTAATTTGGCCAAGGTTTGAAACCTAGATTAAAGGGTTTTTTAAAAGATTAAACTATATTTTAACAAAAGAAATTAAAAAAAAATATTGAAAAACAATATAATAAAAAAATTATTAAAAGCTTTCAAGAGACTAATAAAATTTTGACAAAAACGGTTTTTTTCTTCATTAATTAAGACAATTATCAGCTTTGTATTCAATTGACTATAAATCAGCATATCTGAAAAATTTCTGAAGATTATAATTAAAAAGTGTGCAGCCTTGAAAGAAATTATACAAAATTTAGAAAAAAATTATAAGAAATGTATAAAAAAATTATAAAAAAAAATTACAAAAAAATTACAAAAAAATAAAAAAAATAAAAATTAAAAAAAATTATAAAAACAAGATATTAAAAATAATTATTCAAATTAAATAAGCAACTCAACAGCAGAGCTGCGCTCATGGTCTTAGACAGCCCCCCAACCGCTTCAATGGTAGTTGAGTCCTATAAATCCAGGCTGAATTATGTCGGTAGACATAATATCCTGATGCTAACATGGGTCCCATGGCGCGTGGGTATCGCGAGTAACGAGATTTCTGGCTCTTTAGCTAGGATGGGCTATGAGGCTAGGATAGGCTAGGAACGACCCGGAGCCCGTTCTGCCACTACCTTCAGCAGCTATCAAAGCCACAGTTAGCAAACGGGTTATTTTGACTTACAAGCGAGCTTGGCAAGCTGAGAGAGGTTGCAAATGGACAAAACTTGTTATGTTACCTGTCCTGTCCGGCCGACTGTCGCAGGTCCTCCTGTCATTAAGCAGAGGGGACTGTAAGCAGCTGGTTGGACTGATGACGGGCCACTTTCTGTGAGCGAAGCGCATGGAAATGGGAGTCATCTCAGACAGTTCACTCTCTAAACAGAATGTGTAGAGAAGGATGAGACGGCGAAACACTTTCTGTGCGGCTGCCCGGCCTTCGGTAGGCTTCTCAGACAGTGCACTCTGCCCAGCATGCCCTGGAGAGGAGGATGAGACGGCGGGGCACTTTCTGTGCGGCTGCTCGGCCATCGCTCGAATCGGGCTTGAGGCCTTTGGCACTAATGTGTTAAGAAGCGGCTGATGTGTATGGTTCCTTAGCACCACAAGATCTGCTCAGATTTGTTCGGAGGTCGGGTAGATTTACAGAAAATTTAAAAAGGAACCCGAGTGCAGTACAATGGACTTAATGCTGTCTGAGTGATGTACTTGCTAGGCTGTCTCGAAAAAAAAAAAAATATAAATTTTGAAAATTTGTAATCTATGCTATATTTATTCCATGCATTGTATTTCAAGAGTCACCGGAAAACGAGGAAGACGCTAAGCTGGGACAGCAACAACAACCGAAAAACGACCAGCATTTTTTACTTCACTAACAAAATTTTGTCAAAAATGTTTTTTCTTTATTATCTAAGACATTTATCAGCCTTCCCTCGTAGATACATAAATGTAAGTGCTTATGTAAATATGTAAATTCGGATTTTATAGGCTTTCCAAGCACACAACTTATATATGTACATACATATGTACGTATATACAGACAATAACCTGACGACACTTAGCATTCATTCCCAATCAAAAGAGGCATTTCTTATAGGAATATTTCCTAAATAAGTTCTATCTTTGTTAATGTTTGCTAATACATACATACATACATACATACATGGAAATATGTATGTAAATAGAAGTGTGTTTGCTTATCACAGTGATAAACACGTGCGCACTGACAACTTTACTTTAGCTAAGTGCCAGTTAAATTTAATCTATCATTCCTCACTTCACAGAGTCGATTCACAAATCTTGGCTTACAACGCGAACCATTCAAATGCCACCGATGGACGCACGCCAAAGATTAGAAGTGACAATTAACGAATTGTGATTTGATAAGGCGAGCGCAGGGCGGAAAGAATGGCTCGCACTGTGTGTGATCTTCTTCATAGCCGGAGTGATATTCAAATTGAGGGAAACTCACACAGACGAGAATTAACTGCGGGCAAGTCAGTGTTTCCTGGAATTGTTTACTAAGCATTTATTAGCGTAATTTATTCATAAGGGAAAAAAGAAGATCTTTTCTTTCATAAATGAATTGTGAATACTCGGACCCCAAAAGCAGTCTTCTTTTTGCCCTCTTTTACCATATTTGTCTATTCTGCTTTACATTTTTTACTTCCAATTATGTACCTGTTGTGCTGAAAAAGAGTCCCATGGCTAATCAATGATTTTCCTTGGCACTTTAAAGGACACCGCCAGCAACGGTAGCCTGTGAAAATAGGATGTACCGGTGCGCTCCCTTTAGAAAGAAAAAAAAAAACAAAAAAAAAACAATCCTGGCTTGCATCTTGCCGCTTAGATCTTGCGCTAGATCTGCTTGTCTCTTACTGATATTTCTGTATTAGCAAAACTCAGTGAATTCATATGTATGTATGTATGTATATATGTATGAATGCACTTGTGTATGTATGTATGTTTGTATGCAGGTATTCCACACCTGATTATTGCGAACTCATGCTGTGCAATTGAGCCAAAGGAAAGGCGGGCGTTGCACTTGTTTCCATTCGTTTTCGAAAATATGCACTTTGTAAAATTTATTGCACTAAAATCGATTGAAGGTATGCAGCGGCGGTAAAAGCGGCGGTCTAGGAATTCTTTTATTGTTCCAATTTTAATTTCGGTCAATTAAGTGGCGTCTGCCATTGCGGTGGCCTTCAACCAAAATCGTTTTCCAACCACAAATATTTATGTTGCCATTGCTATGCCTTTTAATGCTGTTATTATTCTAAGCATCTATGACGCCCACTCGATCGATTTATTATTAGTTGCATTCATGGTTTCTCAATTTATTACATTCATGGTTTCTCAATTTATTGCGGTCACTTTGAATTTATTCATTTAATTTGCTGCACTTCGGAAGTGGCTGGAAATGAGAGGTGTTGGCGTTGATCCTTTTTAGTTTTCTTTTTTTCAAACCGCGGCTTAGGTAATTGTTCACGCCTGGTAAGTGGTTTAGTCTCCTAAATTTTCCTCGGTGGATTGTCGGCGCTTTATTTGTTGATCTCGCAACAGGAAAAATAAATATTAAATAATTAGTAGTCTTGCACCGCCATTTGAATTATGACTTAAGTGAAAATAGAATTGTGGATTTACGGCCAATTTAGCTGGACAATTTTTTTCATGTTAGTACTTTTTTTGTTGGAATCTTTAGAATCTGCCTGCCGCGTTAACCTATAGGGAATTTATCCTCTTTTTCTGTCGGGACAAACCAGCAAGTACAGCACTCTGACAACATTAAGTCCATTGTACTGGATGGACGGGTTCCCTTTAAATTATCTTTAGATCTACCCGACCTCCGAAGAAATCTGAGTAGATCATGTGGTGCCAAGGAGCCAAGGTGGTTGCTTCTTAACACATCAGTACCAAAGACCTCAAGCCTGATTTGAGCGAAGGTCGTCTCATCCTCCTCCTCTCCATATGCTGGTCAAAATTCGCTATCTGAGATACCTACCTTTTCCATGTGGCCCGTCATCAGTGCACCCTGCTGCCTACAGTCCCTTCTGCTTAATGACAGGAGGATCTGCGATAGTCGGACATGGCAAGAACATTAGTTTTGTCCATCTGCAGCCTCTCTTAGTCTGTCAAGCTTGCTTTAGGGTTGTTAACCGCGGCCTTGATGGTTGCAGAGGGAAGTGGCAGAACGGGCTCCGGGCCAAAGAAGTTGTCATCAGAGTCCATCCTAGCTAAAGAGTCAGAGGTCCCGTTACCCGCGATACCCACATGTCCCGGCACCCATGTTAACATCAAGATATTATGTCTACCGACATTTATTTATTTTTTTGGTGGATGGGTTGCACTTACAGCGACCGTCGTCTACTGCGTCGTGTGGTGTGGCCACGAAAACGATCCCTCCTCTCCTTCTGGGGAGACACCCTTCCCTATATTACTTCGGGAGGGCCAAGAACGGCATCCATAAAGGACCTATTCTATTCACCCACGTCTGGGTCCACCATAGTTATAGCCAGCTTTCATGCTATAGGCTTGTCTTCTTGTGTCTCTATCTGTACGGCTTCGCTTTGTTTCTCTATGTCGAGGTCAATCTTTTTTTTCCGTTGTACGTTCTCAATGTATTTCAGTGTCACGAGCTGGTGTGACCGCCACTATATCGTCCGCGTGTCCCATTAGATATGTAACTGCTCAATATCTCGTCTTAGCTCAGTTTCCAGAGATCGGGGCCGAGAATAGATCCTTGAGCTGCGCCAGACGTTATTGCTTTCGTTTTCTGACCATTTGGAGAATCCTTAGCACGCATGCAGGTATTCGAAAACTTCCTCGTAGTGCCTTTATAATGTCTATCCACCGTAGGCTGTTAAAGGCGTTTCGTACATCAAGCGTTGCTAGGACGGTGATGCGGTTCGGGTAGTGGTGTCCGCGTTGAGCACTGTTTATCACCTCCTCTATTACGCCAATGGTCGATTTTCCGCCTTGATGGCAATCCCCCTGCACTCTTAACAGACTCTGCAGGTGTGCGCCGTATGAGCTCTTCAAGCAATTTCCCAGCGCTTAGCACTGTCTTAGATCTGTCTTTCCATCACTCTAATCTATCGTCACTTCTTCTTCTTCTTCATTGGCACGATAACCCTTTAAGTGGTTTTGGCCATTAGTTTTTGGAGGATGGTTCCATGTGTAGAAGTCCCCGATTGTCATTCACTTGGGAGTGGCCAGAATGATTCTTACAGTCCAAGCAGCTCACAAAGTCCGGGCTTCGCCCACGTATACTCTGGGTTGCTTCCGAACATCCGTTTGAGTGCAAGTTAATGTGAGAAGGTGAAGTAACCCAGAATATCTGGTTGCGCGCTCGGATTTGTACTCGCCACGTAAAAATTCTCCCCAATCGAAAACAAAAAAAATCGTCACATCTAACGTCACGAAATTTTAACTTTTTCAGTTTTTCGTCCGCATTTATTTTGTAATACTGAGAATATTTTTTTCGTCAGTTTTCTTAATCAGCCAAACAACTGTTTCGACGTATTTTCATATAGACATCTGTTGAGCTTCCAATATTTTTTGGTAGCTACATATGTATATGTTGCGAAATAAAAACTAGGTTTTTTAAAACGTTATAATTTTAATTTTAATTTATTGCGTGGCCGTGTTTATAACAAGTTCAACTGCTTATGATAATTTGCGAATATTTGCACGTATATATATATGTGCATATGTAACTGTATTAGGCAAGCGAAAGGAGAAGTAAGTTATGTATACATATCTTATGCTAAGTAAATGCCTGCGTATACCTTGTATTTTTGTATGTTGTGCATATGTACATAACTGCATTAGACAAGCGAAAGGAGAAGTTATGTTATGTATACATATCTTATGCTAAGTAAATGCCTGCGTATACTTTGTATTTTTGTATGCCGTTAAGCGAAAAGGAATATTGTAAGGAATGTATAAAAACTGAAAAATAATATAACATGACATTTTAAGGTGACCAGCTAACATAATATTTTAAGGTGACCAGCTTATGGCCGAAATTATAAATATTGGCTATAGTTAAAAAGTTAGTTTGTAGGTTGTGTAGCGGGATTAGCTGCTGCTCCGAACATCCTCCCCCCGTTGAAAGGTCAGGGCTTTCAACAGAAGCATTTACAGGAAGGACGCACAGCTTATTGATAGCTCTACGTGTAATGCCAGTAGGTGTACGCAAGACGGCTACTCGTGCAACATCGTCAGTTCCAGTGATGAGTTCGACTACCCGTGCCAAAGGCCATTTTAGTGGAGCCGTGTTTTCCTCTTTGATGCACACAATGTCGTTGACCTGGATGCTAGGCTGAGGCATCCGCCATTTAACTCGCTGCTGTAGAATAGTTAGATATTCTTGACTCCAACGCTTCCAGAAAATTTGTTGAATGTAGGATACGCGTTGCCATTGATTGAGCCGGTTATAATTCAGTGACGTAAGATTAGGTTCAGGAAAAGCGGTTGGTGGGCCACCAATCAAAAAGTGACCTGGCGTAAGCACATCAAGATCTTCTGGATCCTCTGAAAGTGGAACAAGAGGACGCGCATTTATTATAGCTGTTATTTGACATACCAAAGTACGCAATTCGTCAAATCCAAGAATTGAGGACCCAACTGAACGATATAGATGCTGCTTGGCTGTTTTAACCGCTGCCTCCCATAGGCCCTCAAAATGCGGCGAACGAGGCGGTATGAAGCGCCAATCAAATCCATTGCTAATGCAGTAGTTATTAACTGCGCTACGATGATTTTCATTGAGGACTAAATTTCGTAAGTCGTTTAACTCGTTTCTAGCGCCCACAAAGTTTGTGGCGTTGTCTGACCAGATGCAGCTAGGTATGCCGCGCGTAGCGACGAAGCGTTTGAGAGCGCGAAGAACATCTGGGCTATTGGAACACCATTTTCTTAGCTGGAAGTTACCTCGAGCGAGAATATTCGTTGTTTGTCGTTTGATTTCTTCTACTTCTTCCAAAGTATCGCCACCACTTATCAAGTCGTCCACGTAAAAGTCTCGAATGGTGGTTTGCGAACCAAGTGGATAAACTGAGGATTCATCCGACGCAAGTTGGTGCATTGAACGAATCGCTAGGAATGCTGCAGATTTAGTTCCATATGTTACAGTGTCTAATTTATATATATTCAAGTCATCTTCAGGAGAATCACGCCACAATATACACTGGAGTATTCTATCCGGTGGGTAGATCCGGACGCATCTATACATTTTGCAGATGTCTTCAGTGAGTGCAATCGGAAACGTACGAAAACGAATTAAAATATTGAAAAGTTTGGGCTGAATTGCTGGTCCAGTCATGAGTAAATCATTAAGTGATAAACCCGAGGTTGTAGCTGCAGAACCGTCAAAAACCACTCTTAATTTTGTTGTAGTACTTTCGTCTTTAATGACGCAATGATGCGGCAGAAAATATTTGCACTCATGGATAGCAGAGTTTGGAACTAACGACATGTGATTGAGGTCACGATACTCTTTCATGAATGCACAATATTTTGCCTTGAGCTCAGGATTACGTACGAGTTTTCTTTCTAGGTTTTGAAATCGGCGTCGAGCTTGTGAGTACGACTCACCTAACGAATCTAAATTTAGCTTTGTTGGCAGGCGAACCGAATATGCGCCTGAGGCTAAACGAATGAAATTTTGCTTGAAATGCAACTCACAGTCAAGCTCCTCTTTAGAATTTTTGGAAATCGGTTCAACGACATGATCGATCTCCCGAAACTGCCGGACTAAATCATCCAGCCGATCATCAATACTGATATCTGTAGTTGAGCTGTGACTTGCTACGAATGTTGAAAGTTTGGGGGCTTGTTGCTTACCGCCAGACAGAACCCAGCCAAGGCGAGTTTTTTGAAGTAATGGTATTTCAGGTGCTAATTGAATCTGTCCTACGCAAAGTAGCTCATAGAAAAGTCCTGCTCCGATGAGCAGATCAATACGCTGGGGCACGTTAAAACCAGGATCAGCTAGTTGAATGTTTGAGGGTATGTTCCAATTAGCGATGTTTATTGAAGCGACTGGTTGACTATCGGTAATTGTTTTCACCACAACAGCAGTCATATTTGTACAAAAATCTGAAGTCCGCGACTTCAGAACTATATCAACGGAGCACCCATCAGTCGAAAAGCTTGCATCTCCAATGCCGGAGACTGCGACCAATGATTTCGTCCTAGTAAGTTGTAGCTGGTTAGCGAAACGAGTTGTAACGAAGTGAAGCTGCGAGCCCGAATCTAGGAGGGCGCGGCAAGGTACGAAGGTTCCAGCACGATTTTTAATTAGAACAATTGCAGTGGCGAGAAGCACAACATCAGGAGAAGGAGTATGAGCATGGGACGTGACAGATAATGATGCAGTCCTAGCATTCGATTCAGAAGTAGTGCAAGGCGCTTGGCACTGAGCAGTTGGTGAAATGGATAACCGATCAAAATGTAACAGTGTATGATGCTTCGCTTGACAGCTGCGACATGGTCCCGATTTGCAGTCCCGAATCTGATGACCTTTCTTCAAACAATTAAGACATAGGTTGAGCCTTTTAGCTTCTTTCTGGCGTAGATTTGGCGACAAATTGATGTAGCGTTGACAACGGTAAATTACATGTTCGGGGGATTCGCAAAATACGCAACTACCTACTGAGCTATTCGAAGCAACAAAGGATTTTCTTGGATTTGTACTCACGCTTTTGATGACTTTTACCGGAATGCTAGCTTGTGTCTGCAATGCATATTCGACGTTTTCGAGTGTACGACAGCGCTTTTCTAAAAATCCTGCTAGTTGGTTCCAAGAGGGTAGGTCGTTGCTTGTCGAATTCTCCTCCCATTTGGCTTGAGTCACCTTGTCTAACCTTTGCACTATCAACTGAATGAGGATGCTATCGGATATTTGTTCCTTTGAGCCGATTGATTGTAGAGCGCGCATGTGCGCGATTGCCTTGTCTGTCAATGCCCGCAACGTGTGTACGGACGAATCCACCTTGTCCAACTCAAATATTCCCCTGATGTGTGCCTGAAAGATAAGACGTTTATTATCAAATCGTTTTTGTAAAAGTTCTAATGCAATTTTGTAGTTTGTGTCGTTTATCTCGAGTGATCCCACGGTGTCCAAAGCAGCACCACTAAGGCAAGACCGCAAATGTTGAAGCTTGTCCACTTGTGTCAGTTCACTGTCTTTGTCGATAACGGATGTGAACATTGCGTAAAAATTTGTCCACTCCGTGTAAGCCCCACTAAATTTGGGCAACGTTAGCAGTGGCACACGCGAACGATTTGCGTTTACAATTATAGACTGTGTGTCCGCGGTGTTCATCCGAAAAGTTGAGCAATGTTGTGAAGTACTGCGCTTCCCGATCTCCCGTTGCAGAGTGGCTCTGAGATTGACTAGCGTGGTATCGAATTTGGCAGGTAGGTCACTGGTAATCGACTCGAAGTCCAGTTCCTCCAAACTTGTGTGGGTGACCGAAAAACTGGATTTCAGCTCCACCAATAATTCCAGTATTGCGTTGAGAGCATATTCATCCTTACTGTGCAGATTATCAGGATCCAAGTCGGTGGCTATACTTTCAAGGCGATTAAGTATAGCTTTCGATTTCATCTTCAGAAATGTCACTCGGCCCATAGGCGGACCCATAGTCGGCCCATAGGTTGGACCAACATCATACGTATCGTCTCTTGCTGGTGTACCAGTAGCCGGGCTGAATGGCATGGCGAACAAATAGGTTAACTATAACGCTGCGCGACACGTATAAAAAAAATAGGTGCGTTATACTCGACGACAATGTTATACGGTAAAAATAAATGCACCGTATCTAACTGGCCGGAACAACTGTTTACCAAAATTTCGCCACCGGTTAATAAGTTTATTGCACTATTTTACAGGTCCTATTTACTGTCTTATGTACTTCGCACTAAGTGCACAATAAAAACAATGCCCGAAACCGCAACGGGAAAATATGCAACTTTAAATTATTTAATTTAAATTATTAAATTAACTCGAAAAAACACGGCGATCACGTCGGGGTCACCAAATGTTGAGCTTCCAATATTTTTTGGTAGCTACATATGTATATGTTGCGAAATAAAAACTAGGTTTTTTAAAACGTTATAATTTTAATTTATTGCGTGGCCGTGTTTATAACAAGTTCAACTGCTTATGATAATTTGCGAATATTTGCACGTATATATATATGTGCATATGTAACTGTATTAGGCAAGCGAAAGGAGAAGTAAGTTATGTATACATATCTTATGCTAAGTAAATGCCTGCGTATACCTTGTATTTTTGTATGTTGTGCATATGTACATAACTGCATTAGACAAGCGAAAGGAGAAGTTATGTTATGTATACATATCTTATGCTAAGTAAATGCCTGCGTATACTTTGTATTTTTGTATGCCGTTAAGCGAAAAGGAATATTGTAAGGAATGTATAAAAACTGAAAAATAATATAACATGACATTTCAAGGTGACCAGCTAACATAATATTTTAAGGTGACCAGCTTATGGCCGAAATTATAAATATTGGCTATAGTTAAAAAGTTAGTTTGTAGGTTGTGTAGCGGGATTAGCTGCTGCTCCGAACAACATCTTAAACAGATAAAATCGTACAAGATATCAACCAATTCCAATTAGGCACATGAAACAATCTTATGGGCATTCATTCTTTAAATTTGATAATGGATCTGCTTGAGGAGTGCATGGCCTGACTATCTTCTGGCGAAAAAAAAAACGAAACATTTGGCCATATCTTATACTTTTTTGTATTGTACATTTGAATGTGTAAGTAGTAGACTCTAAAAAAATTATCGGAAATTGGTATCACAAAAAAAAAAACAAATCCTGTTTTTATTTATATCCATGTAAGTATGTATGTACGCATCTTTAAACTGATTCAAAGAATAAACAAACAGAGATACAACATAAAGACGAGCTGTAAAACTGATTATTCGCTTAATCTCTCACCGATCTGCGCAAACCTTTCATGGATGGAATGTCTCCTTACAAGCCCGTTTAGTCCAACAAATCTCTTATCTGCTGTCATTAAACGGTCGCATTAGTGCAATACACACAAGCGCATACACACAGAACCAACCTTACATTTGCACAGTTCTTTCTGTACATTAGTGAGAAAAAAGAAACAACGGGATACCTGTCGCAAAAAGCGAAATTACCAAAAACAAACCGACAGTGAGCGAGTGGGTAGCGCATCTAAATTGCCCACTAGGCAGTCGTGGGTATTCTGTGAGTACCTTTCTCGCTGTAATTACATGCACAGCACAGGAGGTGTTCAAATGCTCTTGTAGACTTGTTCGTTTGCTAATCTGAAGGTGTGATGCATGTCAAGAGATCTGTCTGCGAGAGATATGAGTACATGTTGTAGACGAGCCGTTAGTGCAGTCACGTGGCTTTGGCGACACGCTCGCAATGAGCGAATCTCTCGATGGAGATAATGTCGGTGCTGTGGTATGATTTATCTATTTATTAGGGGGAAAACATGTGTAAATCACTTTGAATTTGTTTTCTTAGCAGTAAATAAGAGATACGCTATTTTTTGTTTGTTTGTAAGGCGCATAGAAATATTACAAAATTGGAAGAGCAATTATGGTTTGGACATTTTTATTGGGTTAGGAATTGTGAATTGCAAACAAATAAAACTTCAATTTACCCAAGCTCAAACCCAAAAGTAACTTAAGTCATTAAGAAATTAGTTAGATGGCTATTTATGTGAAATTCGATGCCTTGGCTGAGTTCATGTATTTATTGTCTTTACTGAGAGGGGGTTATACCGAGCAACAATTTTCAAAAGATCGTTTTTTTCGCTTTTACATTTTTATAAAGTAAAACTCTCCACGGTGACCCTTTTCACCACCTGGACAAAGTAGGTCAAACTGCAACTTAAGGAAAAGTCGGCGACACACCAAATCCCAAAATCTTGGGAGTCACCTTCGACAATTTTCTCTCTCAAGGCAAAAGGCCGACCGGTTGAAAACTATGCTGCACTTGTCTGGTCGCCTAGAACCAGTGATTCGCAGTGGACGAAGCTACAGACTTGTCAAAACACTGCCATTATGACTACGACAGGATGTCCCCACTACAACATCTATAGTACATGACGAGGCCCCCATAAGCTCCCTGTAAAGGAGCATAATAAACTGATCAGCAAGCAGTTCATGTTAGAGTGTTACCGCAGGTCCCACCCATGCAGATACCTGCTTGAGCCTGAGCCACCTCCCAGGCATGTCAAGAGGCACCTCCTCAACTACGCGGACGAGATCCAAGATAAAACAGACCGACAATTACTGGATCGGACAGTGTACAGACAGGCCATTAATGACATTCATCAGGTGACTCTTACCACCTTCTTAAGCTCCCGACCCCCGAATGCCGTTATCGGAGTCCAACCACCACCTATTGCAGACGAAGAGCTCCAGCTTCCCCGAGAGCCCCGCGTAACCTTGGCACAACCGTTCTGGATACTGTAGCAGGTGAAACTCCTATTTATCCAAAATCAACCCAGACATACTAAACATATGTCCGGCATGTGAAGTCCCCCGCACGACACTAACCACTTTTTCACATGCCCCATCAAACCCACTCATCTAACAGCCCTCTCCCTCTGGACCCAACCTGTCTAAACAGCAAGTTTTACCGTTAGATGAGCTAGACGAAGGCGACCGGTGATTACACTACACTGAAAGGGCAAAGTTACTGCTACAACAACAAAAGCACATCAAACTCTCCCATCTAACACTCCTTGACCTCTGGACCCAACCTGTCGATTCAGCAAGTTTCCGGTGCCTACCGTTAAATGAGATAGACGAAGACGACTGGTGTTCTACATAACACTGACTGGGATAAGTATACTGCTAGAACAACAACAAGCTGGAAAGCAGGAGAAGGCCCAAATTGCCCAATTGCCCAATTATTGGCATCAATAGGGAGCTTCGGACCACTCCTACTCTAGCGCTGTTCGCAATGCTGAATGTGTTACACGTGGGCATCGCAAGGAAACCTGCCGCTGCACGTGCCGCAATCAGATTGAGGTGTTCGGATCACAAGTTAGACTTAAGCTATGGACGCTCTAGTATTCTTAGAAACTTTAAGTTCATCCCCATAGTGCTTGATTTGCGAACATCCTTCTTGGGTCCGAGAGTCCTTTTTTCATTCATATTCTTCCCTTGAGAGAAGTAGGCGGGTTGATACATTTAGAGACAGGGTATGGCGAACATGTTTGCGGATGGCTTGAAATCGGTGGGAAAGGTTAGCGGTGGAGTTTCTACGAGAAGCTCCCTATCAAGCTCAAATTTAGGCTAATAGGCCACTGTAGTGGTTTCCGAGCGAGGATAGCCGCAATCAAAGAAGCAGTAGATAAGAGAGGTAAACATTTAGTCCGCCAGCTAGCGGCTATTAAGATCCTGGGCTCGTTATTGGTGCGTTCGAAGTTAATCGGGGAATGCCTGACTTCTCTCCCGACTACATCCGAATACTTCGATACTATATTAGGATCACTTGAATTCCCAATTCGCCGTGACGTCAGAGCTGCGAGTAGACAAACCACACATGGATCTGAAGTCAGTTTTATGGCCAAAAATTGAAAATTATGAGGAAATAGATTTTGAAAAAGTTCTAGTATAATTTGAAATGTGTAGAGGTAACGATTCTATAGAATCGTTACAACTTTTGTGTTATTCAATTCTATTTGTTAAACACAAACTACATATTACGAAAAAATACCGCCTTGCTTTTAAAGCGAAAAAGGCTGCTTGCTACAGGAAAAAAAGAAAAAAAATCTATAACAAAAATTGGCATCCGTTTGGTTCTGGAATAAAAGACTAAATTATTGTAACTGAATATAATACTGAATAACACCCGTTTGCTTTGCAAAATTATTTACCACAAATAGGGCAGGAAATCCGTCCTTTTTTTGCCCAAAAATTTTATACTCATTTTAGCGAATTCCTTGGGGAACAATTACATTTCTGGAGCATAGAAAATCACAAAAATCAGCGAAGTTTTCCACAAAGAAATGCAGACCATCCCACTTCAGGTACCATTTCTACAATTCTTCTTAGCCAACAAAGCTGTGAAGAAATCGTGCAATTAACGCCCTCAAAGAGACGCCCACATGGGAAACTCCTTCGAGCAGATGAAGAAAAAGATGGAGTGGACGGCAAGGCAGCAGTGAGCCATTGCAAGTGTGGCAAAGTGGGAAATTCATTGCACAAAAAGTGCGTACATAAAATTGTTTGTAGTGCAAAAATCCGAGAAAGTGGGTGTAGCCATGGCAAACCGCTTTATTGAAATTTCAAAGCAACGTGCGAATGAAGAAGAAGGAAATTACAAAAAAAAGAACAAAAAAAAATGTTTTTTGAAAATAAAAAATATACGAAAAATGTGGAAGGCAGAAAAAGGTCGAGTTGTCGAACGGCAGCATTGTGTGATGCAATAGCCGCTTGAGTAATTCATGCCAGTATGCGACGTCGCTGGTCAACTGTGGCTGCTGGTTAGTCGGTGCACTTGCTTAGAGTCGTTTGAAAAGTTAGAGAATTTTATGTGCAAGAGCTGAGCATCTTCTTCTGATGCTGTCAACACTATGTTAATAAATGTATATACAAAGTAGCTGTTTTGTTGTTGTTTTTTGCTAACGAAATTGTATGGATTTTTGCATGAATTGCACAGTAGCCACCACAGGACATTCGATAAACCGTATACTTGATGGGCATTTTTCTCGGCACCCACTGTGCGTTAAAATTTTGCTCATTTCATGCTACAGAATCCTGAGCTGAGCTGCGCTAAACAAAGCTCATCTCTATGCTACTGTGTGTATAAAGGGTGGTTCGTTCAGTTTACAAAAAGAATAAAAAAATTTTTTTTTCGTTACATTATTAGCCTATTCGAAAAAGGAAATACCTATTATCATTATTTATGCAAGACATCTAGTTAACCCAGTTTTTCATGAGCTTGGTGCCGGTGTCTCGATTATGCGCTTAGTATCGGCCCTTCACGTCACCGCTCATAAGAATTATATTTATAAATCCCTATCGTTCCGTTAAGGAGCAAAGATCAGTGATTCCAGGTTCCGATTCTGTTCCTTGATTTCATTCCAAAAGCCGTCAACGCTGCAGTCAGTTTGTTATTTCTTCTTCCTGTTCCGGCTTCAGCAATCGTTTGTTATTAAAGATTAAGGGGCTAATTGAACCTCTCCGCCCGATCGTGGTACTGGGACCTTCAGATACCTCCAGGCCGACCATTACATTCTATACCTACCGGCAGGTGTTAATATCGCCGCTTCTCACATGAAGTACAGACGCTAACAGAATATCCGCTCATTCTAAGAGAGACGATTCTCGTTTTTAATTTTTTTATTTTTACAGTTTTGGTCCGCGAATGGCATTTTATTTCCCCAACCACCCTATATATCCACCGCGCATTCCTCTATACGCCTTCTGGGTACGCGTCCGTTGGGAGACTGGAAAACTTCACACGGAACAAAGTATAACGGCGTCAAATCGCAGCTCCGAGGTGCCCATTTGACACACGCCGGGACGTCTGAGAATTCGATTCCTGTACTCGATGCGCAAAATATCGATTGTGGCATGGGCTGTGTAGAATGGCGCGTCATTCTGCTGAAGCCAAAGATCACCCAAAAATTAGGTTCCCACGAAAGTCGGTTTTACGTAACCGGAACGACCCGGCTTTATATCCGGCAGAGGATTTATATCAGCAGCGTTCCCCGTATATGTATGGGAAATGTTTATGCGGCTACAACAACAAAAACATCCTCGAAATGTCTTCAATCTCAGGCCATAAAATATCGTTTCTAATGCCACCGCAGCAGAGATATGATGCTGAGTTTCCGTGAAGATCTTCAGCGGGAAACCGCCGTCGCTGTTAAAATAACACACCAAAAACTGTATTCCAACCACCCTGTATAAATTTAGTCATTTGGTTCACAGCGTTGAAGACGAGATTTGCTATTTCGCTGATGTGCCTGCATAGTGACAATTTCACGTCTAAATGCACATCAATGCATTGAGCGGAGGCCGCCTGCTTTGTCATCCCATTTTATCCTTTGTGCGCTGCTGCTGTTGCTTTGTGTCAACGTAAAGAATTGCAAAAAGCAAAGAGCAAAACCAACAATAAAGCAAAGAATCAATGCTGGGTCGAAAAGAGGTTTTTTTGATAAATCGATTATCGACATTACCGGCACAAAGGGAGTTCACAAAAAATGGCTAAGCAAAAAACAAAACCGTACTGAAATAATAGCAGTAATGCAGCGGTAGATAGATTTATGCCCTGATTTTCTTCTTATTCCCTTTCTAATTTTAATGTTTTATTCTTGTCTTATATTTTATACTTCTTTTATGCTGGCGTGCATGCCATTAACTGGCTGCATCGAAATAAAAACCAAAACCGTCCCAGTGTTGACATTTCTTTTCCTGTACTCTGCGTCGCAGTTCAGTGATCCGCATTGAGGTCGCCGCCAAGACCGCCTCCGCCTTCTTCTCACTCGCATGCATTTTTTGATATTACTCTGATTTTTTGTGTGTGTTATTTTGGTTGGTTCTTACTCTACAGCCGCGTGTTGTTTGTGGTCAGGTAGGTCACGCTTCAGCTGATCGCTATTGTCCTTTGCGGTAATACCCACGCGCATTAGCCATCCAAGTCAGTTTCTAATCCGCTCGCTATACTATCGCCCGATCCTATCATATATATATTCTTTGATATTTCCCGAAGTCTAAGCTGGTTAGTTGTGTAGGGCGGGTTCTTTGTCCACTTATCAATAAATTTCTTTGTTTGCTCTTCTTGGTATTGATTTTGATTATTTGCGGTTGCGGTTTTGTTGCGCAATATGGATTTCGTGCTTATCGGAGCGTGGCTAAATTCTATTGGAGTGCGGCTCTAAAATGTAAAGCAAAAAAGGCTGGTTGGTATTTTTGCTTCACAAAAATTGCGAGCCAGTTTGTTTTTTGTTAGTGGCTTTTTGAACCTTCTCTGACGATGTCACCTAAGTACAACAACGCCACCGTACTCGACTGGCCTGAGCGGCTCGTCTTCAATTGATTCTCCGCCTTATGAAATGAGTGGGTACAATTGTGCAATCAAGCCCCATATGACGTAGCAGCCAGAGTTACTCTCACAGTTTTGCTTTGGATGTCCAAATTTTGTATTCTATCATTCGTGTATAACCACGATCTATGACGAAGGCGAAGCTTTTTTAGCCGGCAATTCATATTGCATCCTCGGGTCGATAGGTTCAAGCGTCGTGACAGCAGACGCACTACTTTCTCCAACGGTGTGGTTCAGGTGACCATTAAAAAAGCGAAAGCTCCCAAACCCATTGGCTTGTTGGATTCAACATGCTGATGCTGAAACATCTGGGTCCATTAGAAAGAGGATATCGCACAAGGATATTCAAATTGTCTGTGACCTTCCTGCCGAGACTGAAGAGGATGTCTTCGTGATAGTCATGCTGCACTGAGGGCCCCGGAGAAAGCGAAGCAAATCTCAAAGATTGTTCAATAATGTAAGAAGAAGCTTAATTCTGTCGCAAGACAGAACAGGCTTGTACTTATATGGGTTCCACGACACTCCGGTGTTCAAGGAAACGAGATTGCCGTTATGGCCACCATTGGAATCATTGAGGACCCGATTTGCCTCTTTTGGTTCGAGGAGCCGGATAGCACTGAGCATTTTCTCTGTAAATGTGCTGCCTTTGCTAGAGCAAGACTACGAATTTTGGATTCCTCTGTTGTGAGAATGAGTAAAATTCTGGAGGGTATTTTCAGATTTGCCAAAAAATCTGGAAAATTCTCACAGGACTGGCTATCTCTGTCTCTATCTCTATTCTATCCTATCTCTTTCTCTCTGTTACTTCTCTCCTTTCCTCCATGACTATTTACCCTTTCCTACTTTCCAAAGCTTTGACTACAAAAGGCTTTTTAGTCTAAGTGCTAAGTAGTAACTCCATTTTCTCGATGCTTTGTTGCTCGCCTTTTTCAAATTTCCAGAATTTCAATCACGGGCTTAATCAAAACCGCTCTTGCGAAAGGACTGTCCTAGTAACGTTGGTCCTCTCTAATGCTTTTGATACAGACAACTATTCCACGCCAGTAGAAGATATCCATCAGCCGACTCTACTTCCGGAACTGCAGATGTGTTCCACGAACTACTTGTATGATCGGAAATCGTTTGTCAGCTTTCGAAACTACAGCGGAAAACAGAATACCCCAGGCCGGTGTACTTTCACCCTTGCTTTTCAACTTCTATATTTCGAGGCTTCCCCAACCACCAGAGGGAGTTTCACTGGTATCCTCTGCTGATGATTGTTCGATAAGGGCGTTGACATTGATTACTTACGTTCCAAAATGAACGTTTATCTCGCCAGCCTTTCAAACTTTTTTACTCCACGGAATCTCCAGTTTTTCCCCACTAAATCCCCGGGGACCTCTTTTTACCACCGGGACGAAGGACGTCGGTGAGAGTCGATGTCACACAAGTACCCATCTTTAGCAACCCTAAAATTTTGAATGTCACCTTCAACAATTTGGTCTCCTTCTTGGTGCATACAGCCGTAATTGTCACTGAGGTCCAAAATAGCATGAATATCCTCAAATCGCTAGCGAGCAGCACTTAGGGCATGGACAAAGAAATTTTGCTGGCGACATTTAAAGCAATTGACCGGCCGGTTCTAAAGTATGCAGCACCAGTCCAGTCGCTTGGCCGGAGATTCGTAGTGAACAAAGCTCCAGACCTATCAAATCCTGCTACAAGGACGCCCACGGGATAACTCCTGATTTCTCCCCGGCAACATCTTCACAATGAGGCTTCCATGCTTTCGGAGCACAGTGAGATGCTCAATAAGTAATTCCTACAGGGTTATTACCATAATTAATGACTCCTGCCGCTATTTTCTAGAGCCTGAGCCACCTCCCAGGCTTGTCAACAGACTACACTGACGAGATGAGGACAAAACCCGACGACAATCAATGGATCGGACAGTATATAGACAGAGGTTAAAGGACATTTATTGCGAGTCTCTTACCACCTTCCTAACTCCTCTCCTCCAAATGCCGTCATCGGAGTTCAACCATCCCCTATGCCAAACGAAGGGCTTCAGTTGCCTCACGATACCCGCATAATTTTACCTCAATTACTCTCAGGATACTGGAGCAGGATAAACTCCTACTTATTTTAAACCCGCATATCTAAAACCCCTCTCCCTCTGGACCCAACCCATTTAAACAGCAGCGATGACTAACAAAAGTCCTTATCCACGAAATACCTTAGAATATAATTAAAATCCATTGTGTAATATTGGAGCTATTTAAAATTCAAGCCCATTACTGGACTAAATAAACGTTCTAGTCGAAGTGCATACCTTCATACCTCATAGCTCTCGTTACTTTTATTTATGCCAATATCCTGCTGTAAATCTACCAACGCGTTAAGGTTTCCACTTTAATGTTGTATAACCACTAACACTTGCACCAGATTTGCATACCTAATGAAATCACATAATCGTTAAAGCGAAACTAGTAATTTTCATCATTTAATTAATGAATAGCGACACTTGGAACGTCGCTGAGTCGACATTACGACGATGATCGATCTACGCATGCGCACACCAAAGGAAAACAAATGACTGCAGCAAATTTCTACAGGCGCGGCAAGCATTAGGAAAATTAATCAATTTGTAGAAAAAAAACGTATGCATACTTTGCTTTTGAAGTGTAAAGGCACTTTTTTAGTATGAAGTTTTGCGAGAAGTCGGAAGGCAGCAAATTTTAGACTTGTAAGATAGGCTGCAAAAAAGTATTTTATTCTTCTTTTTTTTCTCTTAGAAAGTACTAAATCATTACTTTGAAAAATGCTTTGCTTTAGTAAATTATGTCAATGTCTTTCGATTAATTAGTGCAATTAGGTGATGATCCATGTTGGAACCCTGTGTGATTTTACCTGCTAGCTAATGGTCATTGAAGTATATATTTCAGTCATATCCTCTTATTACACCGACAGGGTTTTTATGCTTAAAATTTTGATTGACGGTGGGTTTCCCCAAATTAGTCGCTTTACGCTTAAACAATGAGCTAAATATGACAAGGTTAGGTTGTGTCGGTTGTCCTCTATGAACACACTCAAGCTCGCAGCCCATTGTGATGCCACGTAAGAAAGTTGCTCTTATCTCTCCTAGAAACTGTGTGAACTTTCCAAACACTTTAGAAGAGCACTGAGATCTTTCCACAGTACTTAGATCTTCCAACTCATTAAAAAATGGTCTACCTAAAATAGTGAATCTACATCTCGACAGAGTAGAGCGATGGAACAGAAGGTGCGAGAGCATCTCTTCCTCATGAAGACTGCTTGTACAGAAGTCATGTGCTTGCAAGTCTATAGTCTGGGCGTGTCTGCCTATTAGGCAGTGCCCCGTTATAAAGGAAATCAGTGTGCTAAGACTGTGCAGAGATTCTGCATTGAAGGTTTCTGCCACAATTGTGGGGCGATTCTGCATGTGGTTTCATAACGCCGTCTTCTATTCGCTGCTCTTACGATTTTCTCAAAACAAAATATCAAATCAAGTCTCACCAGTTGATCGCCCCTGCCATTCTCCTCAATATCGCAATGATCAGGAACCCATGTTACCTTTAGGTGAAATGATTCAGGTATCCCCCTAATAGACGTGGAGGTTTTCGACTGCTTTGGGAGGGATTTTATCGCTCCTGTCTATTATTGGAAGTGTAAATATCATTTCGAGCTATCGCATCACACTCTAAAGTCCCACGACTTCTATTATTGCCAATAAAAACTATATAAAAAAAAAAAAAAATAATTGGGGCGTACATTTCTGTTAGGTGTTTGGTCGAGCTCATCCGTGGCTTTGTTGTCGTTTTCATTGGGGAAAGATCTAATAGGATTAGCTCGCTCTTAAACGAATGTTCAGGATCTACCCAGAGGATGCTCGGGCGAAGCCCGGAAGTTGTGAGCTGCCTGGACTTGCGCCACTTGCTTGGATTTCAACACACGGAACCATTATCTCTTGCTAACAAATGCTACTTTGAACTAAGTAGGCCATTGAGTAGTAAATTCCTCTCTCGACGAACAAAACTAGCACTGTATAAGGCTCTCATCATGACCGTTCTAACGTATGGCGCAGAAACTTGGACGATGACAATATCCAATGAAGTGTCCCTTGGAGTGTTTCGGAGAAAGATTCTGCTGCAGAGTTTTAGACTTTTGCACGTTAGCAATATAGCGGAGCGAATAAAGATCCAACGGTTATGTTAGCTGGGTCATATTATACGAATGGCTCTGAAAGTTTGCGATGGGGTACCAGCTGTCGGTAGTAGAGGAAGAGGAAGGCCTCCTCTACGTTAGAAAGATCAGATTAGAAATATTTCGAATTACTCCTGCTCTAGCGCTTAATGCAATACTAACCATGCGGTACATAACTAAATGTGCAACATTTCAGGCAAAGCTGCCTCTCACTATAAGTGCCACAACTAGACTAGAGACTCTGGCTACAAAATTGACCACAACTACGGACAGAATACTTAGAAACTTTGGGTGAACATTTCATGAATGGGCAATTCTGTTTAGTCCGAGCGGACCATTTTCCAATCAAATACATATCTTATAGGGAAGAGTGGGCGGGTGCCCGTATTTGGAGGCAGGGCTTAGTGAACCTGTTCACGGATGGCACGAAGTTGGATGAAAGGGTGGCGGAGAAGTATTTTGCGATGTGATTCCCATCAGACCCAAGTTCAGGTTACCGGACCACTGCAGTGCATCCAAGTTGACAATTGCGACAATTAAATGGAGAGCTGTTTGGTTAATAACTATCACGGATATATGGCTAATCTGGGTACGTCGTCGCAGCGTCATTGAAAGAAACAGAGCTGGCTAGCCAGGTGACCTGTGAGGAAGTTTTTCCACGAAATGAGATGATTGGCAACCCGTTGACTTCCTGCCGTCTGTTCCTGGAGAGGAGTGCTACGCGTCGTCAACTTGGTCAACGATAGGCAAGTACATAAATTTGTAAGTTCGCGGAGTCTTGCTGGCCACGAGTGGATCGAAGGCGCTCGATGGATCTACTGAAGTTAACAAAATGTCGATATTCGAGATTCGTTGGTGCCTTTACGAAACATTGGGCGCTAGGTAGCCTTAGGGCTAAGGATTAAGTATCTTGACTCTTTGCTACGCCTGTTGGTATAGCAGAGCTTGATATTAAAAACCGGATGAACTTCCTCAGCAGTACGAAGTGGCTAACCTGGCCGAAATTAAATAAGTTCATTTAAATAGTTTTAAATAATAAATGAACAAATTTAATTCCTCCTATTAAATTGAAACAAATTGATTTTTATTTATTTTAACGCTTTTTTAGCGAGATAATTGTATGTGAACCAACCTGTAAGTGTAAAAAAAATAAAATTTCTCGACTATGACCTGCCGCATTTTCATCGCTTGTAGTTTTTACGTTTTATTGAGATGCGTTTGAAAGTCTGTGTGTACTTTTGTAGCATCACCGCAGTCATCAGGTTTACATAACCGCAAATGCTTTCACATCATGTCAATCACGTCTATAGCAGCAAATCACACGTGGCAATGAAAAAGGTTGAAATAAAAAACTTGTAAGGTAATTCTGATGATTGAAATCATCGTCAAGTCACAAGTAAATTAAACTCTTCAATGAAAAGAGTTCCTCGAAGGCCTATGATACTTTTGGTTCTGTGGTTTTGCTATTATTCAGCGTTTGATGCTGTCATAAATGTGGTAACTGACAAGGTCATAAAATTATATGAAAAAGATCAAATGTGGAGTAACTTGAAATTTATATCTACTACACATTTAGGACTCAGAAAGGTTTGTTGAATGTATTTATGTATGTACACACCGTCAGTTATAAGATTTCTACTGCTATTGATACTGATTTCACTATCAAATGCTGCGCATGCGCATACAACACAATTTCTCTCGCTTTGTCTACACTTCATTACGCTGCGTTGTTCATGACCTTTAACATTCACTTATGTACATATGTACATACATACTTATATACACACATACACACATTCCCATTCAACTTTGCTGCTGAGTGTTTAATTTTGCTCCACAAATATTCTTCGTTGTATTAAATTTACTATAGAAATCGTAATCGAAAATGAAACTCGCTGACATTTGGTAGCTCCAAAGTCGTCGTTTTGTCAACTCACATTCACGTGCGCTATTATTCTCGTATATCCTGCGTCAGGCAACAAGGGTGAGAGTGATTTTTTTTTTTGTTTTTATATGTCTATTCACTTTTGCTGCTGCGCAGGATACAGTGCCGCATTGTTTTTGCTCCCCCACATGGCTGCTTCTTTCCTTCGCTGCTTTCGTGATGCGCAGTATTTTTCGCTTTATTTGTGTGCTCAAATGTGACTACACATACACAAACTCCCGCATGTATTGTCCTTTGAATATTTAGCGATATTTCATTATAGTCAGATTTTTATGACTTGTTCGCAGTCAATTCGCTCTCGGATACCTTCCATTGTTTGGCTAAAATTTTTGTATAAGAAACTATCGTACCGAGATGTTAGATGATTGGCGGGAGTGCAATTTACAAAAGAACTTTTACTATGACACAGGTCAGGAGGATATGTGGAAAGCATTGTTTGAAAAGAATTCTCAGGTTTTAGTACTTCTATGGGTCATTCACTCAGTTGAAGTGAAAATTTTGTTTGGCACAATAGATTCGTATGACATATTGAGCTATTCAGTGGATGCTACTAGAAGTGGATGCTTATTATTAAAATTGTTTTAATACAATAAGTTACCTTTGAATATTTAAGGAGAGTTGCATTAAAATGGCATTTTTCATATCACTTTTTTTCAATTCCGTCAAGCAGTTATTTATTGCCGTATAAAAGTATCTATGCATCAAATATACTAAAAACGGGTACTAGTGACTGAAGCCAGGAGAAAGTATAATAATTTTCAGTCTGACTGACACAGCCCAGACACAAAAGCATTGCAGACAACACAGCACAAAAGATACCCCACTTGCGGATTGGCTGCTCAAATGCGTACTAACAGTCAAGAAAGTAAATATTTACTCCGACACCCAAGCGGCAATAAGGGCCCTCGGGTCTATGACGGTGCATTCGGAATTGGTCAAGGAATGCTTGACCTCACTTTCGACTGCGTCCGAATTCTTTGACATCAGCCTCATCTGGGTTCCCGGTCACAGCGACATTGTGGGAAACTGTGAGGCGGATGAGCTGGCCAGACAAGGGACATGTGAGGTGATTTCCCCGCGAAGGGAGAGAATTGGGATCCCCCTGACTACCTGCGGTCTGCTCCAGGAAAGATGGGCATCGCGCCAACTCAGCGAGCGCTGGGCAAATACACAAACGTGTAAGGTCGCGAAATCCTTCTGGCCACGTGTGGACCGGAGGCGCTCGGGCGAGCTTCTGAGGCTGACAAAATATCAGCTCTCCAATCTAGTGGGTTCTCTCACAGGACACAATGCGCGAGGAATGCATGCTGTGAGGCTTGGAATCACCTCGAGTCCTTTTTGCGCTGGATGTATGGAGGATAAGGTGGAATCAGCCGCCCTGCTCTGGCGGGACTAAGATCCAGGCATCTTGGCTCTTACTTCTTTGCCACGCCCGCTGATATAGCTGGCGCTGACATTAAAAATCTGATGAATTTCATAAGCAGCACAAAGCGGTTGACGCAAACATAGTCATCGTTCGTAATGCGCACGCTCTTAACCATCCCATCACCACCTCTCTCCGCCCTCTCGCTGCATCCCATCGGTCTTTCCCTTTCACCTCACCTCCTTCAGAATGGTATCACAAAGGACGAATCTTTCTTTGTCCAAGTGTGCTCACTCCCTGAGCAACCATACCAACCTAACCTAACTTACCCCACTTGTAGAACCGCTGTTTTTTATTAATCGAACTGACTAGGAATCTTCCTATGCCGTCTATTTTCATTTCTGCAATTTCTTTCAAGTTAACCATCGAGAATTTCCCCCCCATTCTATGTCGCAGAGCGCCCAGACCTAGCTAGTGAAAGACTCTTTCCTTAGAATCTTCGTAGATTGCAGCTTCTACATCCATCGTTGTACGGCCAGCCCACCTTCCTGGGTCTTCTTATTCGCCTCTCAATGGCCAGTGGCCGGTTATTGTTGACTTAATTCTGAATATGTCTGCTCGTGACTTTCCTAACAACTCGTCAGTTGTGGATTTGTTAAAATTGGGCAACTTTCTTTTACTTAATTTGCAGGTATCCGTGTTAGTCCATCTGCCAACGGCCTGCTCCTGGGACAGCGAGAAGACTTCCCTTTTGCGCACGCCTTGAGGGCAGCATATTTCTGCCACTTCGGATTCCTTATAGATTTCCCGCTGTCTTGCCAGTTCATGATCTTTCTTGTTTCCTTCTATGGTCCTATGGCCGGATATCGAGAGATGAGAGTGATGTGTGTTGTACGCACTAAAGCAATACTTTCAATGATTCACTTAAAACCGCAATTTAATCTAACTGACACCTTCCAAAGTACATAACGATACATATTTTTCTCTCAACTATCTTCCTCTCAATCTTCCGCTCGCTTTGCATGTTCGCCACTCTAAAACGTCTCCAATTTACCCGCACTCTTTCTGCTAAATTTACATTATCCTTTACCTTGAAATAGCTGGTAAGTAACCTTCTCTAATGAGTACAGAAATTTTCGTTGCAAAACCAATTTCTAAGCACTAATCCTTTGAGTTCTTCGTCCTTTTAACTAAACCGGATATTATGCACTTGTCGCTTTTGTTTGTGTTTTGCTTGCCGGCGAGTGTATATGTTTGTTATATTTGTTAGAAAAAATCTCGCGAGCCTTTTTTCAAGAACATATTAACTCCGTAAATTTGCAGTGACGTTAGGAAGGACAGATTTGTGTGACCTACGCCCGTACCTGGTATCAACAAACAAGCGTAGAAGTGTAGTTATTTGTACTTCTATGTATGTATGTGCATTGTTGGTTGTACTCTGTGCAAGTATGGCGAATTGCAAATTACACGCCAACTATATTTTTATGTTTTATGGCAGTAACTGTGGTGAGTGACAAAAGAAACATAGATTAACTTTACTCAAAGGCAACTTAAACTGAGCTTACTTAGGACGGAATTTGTTGGAATGCGATGACAGACAACTGACCTGGGCATTTGCTTAATGCATTTTAGGTGATGCTACTTGCGCTCAATCAAGGAAAAATAGAAGGTATGTTTGCAGTAGGTGAAAAAGTTGCTTTCAGAGATAGTGATATTTTTTTAGGACTACGTATAACATGCTTAATCAGGCTTAGCCAAAAATTATAACAGAAAATTCATCTGCTAAAGGCCTTGACTGGTTTAAGGTTTTTAAGGGGTTAGTCACATGTGTGACGTACATTAGGTTAGATTCGACGAGCTGTTCTTCGAACCTGTTCACTCGGTAGCTACAAAAATTTAGTTTAATACCCAGAAAAGATTTATTCATTTCAATTCTTTCTTATTCTTATACCATCACGAGTTTTTGACGAATCCAATCAAATTTACCAATGAAACTCTACCTAAAGAGTCCACAACCTCTACTGAAATACCCAGAAAAGACTTATTCCTTTCTATTCCTACTTATCCTTATACCATCACGAGTTTTTGACGAATCGTTTGATTGGATTCCAATGAAACTCTACCTAAAGTGTCAAGACCTTCTACTTTAATACCCAGATAAGATACACGCATTTCAATCCCGACAATACCTTACACAATTACTAGATTTTAGCGAGACCGATCAAACCTTCCAATGAAATTCTAAAGTAACTAAAGAGGCCAGGTCTTTGAGAAATCAAAATTGCTAAATAGACTCTGGCCTCACTTATCTCTGCTTCTACTGCAAAAATTGTTCTATAGGGTTTCGAGCATGGAGTCAACATGAGCATTAATGCAGCCCTCCTCCAGAAATCTAGTGAAAAGCCATATTTTCTAGTTCTCCGAGTGTTGTCCACAGTGAACGTGATATCCTGAAGATGTCTATATGAGCCCACTTGTTGATCGAAGGTAAGTAGGTATGTCAGATAGCGAGAGTGCCACGAGTACACTACAAGTAGAACTGTCTCAGACTATCCCCAAACTAGGGAACCTCATGCGCCTAGCAGCCAGACCCGGACATTTGCAAATAAATTGTTCAACAGTTTTTTCAACTTCTGCAAAGAGGGTTGTACACAAATCCAAGCTTTTCTTCATGAGTTCCTATCATCCGCAGACTAGTGACTACCGCTAAGAGTTTTGAAACTGTGGGATCCCTAGTAATTTAAGTGTCCTGCTTCTGTCCTACTGGGGCCAAGGTATTTTTCAGATAGCACATGATAAGATAGAATTCCATCCGTTGTGCGCTTCTTTAAGAAAAAAATTGTGCAGCTTCCCTTTAACAACGGCCGAGGAGATACTGATGTCAGAGATGGGGGCAACTCAAACCGGTTCTTTCGATCCCTTCCCTGACAATACCATCAGGAATTTCTTTCTTGTTGTTCATAGGTGCTCTAGAAGCCTCGCCCACCTGTGAAAATAGGAGAATAAAAGACATTCGAAACTTTCCTGCCTCTGGAATGTGCAGGGTCGAGCCGACGACGTTCGCGGCACACTCTCTACGCTACTTTGAAAAACTCAACGTCCCACTTATAGATCCCAGATCGTTTATTGCTATCCAAAATACGCACTTTAAGTATCAGGTTCTACCGATACTACGACTATTTTACAAGTCTCACGGATGGCAAAGACTTAACTACTGATGGACGTATGGTGAATAATCGCTTAGATCTTTCGTTGTGAAGGACCATGAAGATATTTGGATGCTTTTTTCGTTTTCTGATAAGGAGATTTTTTCAGTGATTTGTGGCAGTTCAATTTGAGCGCCTATGTTCTAATTGTCGGGGAGCTCTAAAGAAGATTGCTCTTGTTATTTAAGTTCAGGCCGATAGTTGCAGCCCGCTTATTATTGATTACTTCCTTTTACCGGATTTTTACTACACCAATGATCTTTAAGAAATAATCAAACGGATCGCCGCCTTGCACATCTTGACGATGAGTTTCGGACTCAGACCATACATGTACAAGGTGAAGTCCAAAATAAAGAAGACTGAGCTAAAATAGAAACGACAGGAGCTTTGTTCTGATAACTTCGAGTTTATTTAATCAAAATAGTTCCCTCTGCCCTCGATGCACTATTTGCGCGATCGAAAAGCTTTTCGAAAGAGTGTTTCAGGTCACTGATCGGAATCCGGAATGTCCTTCAGGATGTCAGTACAAGCCTAATGCAATCCTCCGAATAAGTAGAAGACACAGGGAGCGATGTCAGGCGAATACCTGATGCTTAAAATGCGATTTCTAGTCAAGAAATCAATCACAAGAGTGAATCGAGGAGATGGTGCATTATCATGTAATAAGCGCCGGCTTCCTCCTTCGCAGTATTCAGGGCGATTTCGATGATTTTTCGATTGAAAATGCCAAGGCAGAAAATTGCGTTGACAGTTTGGCCCAATGACATGAACTCCTTGTGGACAATTCCCTTGGAATCGTAAAAACAAATAAGCATCGACTTGATTTTTGACTTCTCCAAACGCGATTTTTTGGGGCATTTCATTCGGCACTTAGTCGCTTAGTTGCAGGTTCACGTTAGAAACACCTCGTTTGATCTCCAGTTACAATGTTGTTTATGTTCATTGTCATTTATGCCCTCACAACCATCTCTGAAACGAGTAAACCACTCATGAACTCTGGCACGAGATAGACAATCATAGCCATACACTTTTTTCATCACTTCAAATGTTTCGGTAAACGATTTTACCGATTTTAAAACAAAATTTGATATTAGCTCTTTGTTCGAAACTCATTTTTGTACCGATGACAAATGACGAAATAATTTCGCTCCCATTGAACCGAATGCCACCTAGCTTTCACTGAAAGTCAGCTAGGGATGTAACTTCCAAGTCTTGTTTAATTTGGACTTCTCCTTGTAATATGCATTATGATGTTTTTCTTGAATGGCTTTTTGTTTTCAACTGTATATGTTAAATTTAGCAGGGGCGAAAAAAAAATATAAATACAAATTTTTTTAAATATTTTACTTTTCGTCCTTTCAGGGTAGTCATGTATCTACTTAATTTGTAAAAAATAAATGTTTCACATTACCTGAAATTTTTTGCATTTCTATTTCTTCTCAAATAATTATTTTAAGAGATATTGAGCGTTCCACACTTTTTTGTCTACATTGCAGATTTAAAACTAAAATGGTAAGGTTAAAATGGTCCACACTTGGATGCTTGCAAGCCTCTTTCATGTCTTGCATATTTAATATACATATATTCGTAAATTTTTGTTGACTTCTGTGATTTCGAAAACTTCCTAAGAAAAATATTAAGTAGTAGTTTTTCATTGTTTCAAAAAAGCATATTTTTTTAGAGAGCAATCTTGTATCTATTATGCACCCATTATTTGAACCATGAATTTCTTTATAATTTTTGTTTTTATAAAATCCTCTTACATTAGCCCATTTCGATTCAGGAATCACCAACTCATAAGTAGTAAATAAAACAAAAAATCTCGATTTAATCGAACATTGCATATGATTTGGCAGCACTGATTTATTTTTGTATCCACAAATTGTAATTTAATCCGATTATTTTTCAAAGTGCATAACATGCATTTTGGAAAGTATTAGCAAATGGTTTAAAACTGTTCTATGGTCAATTTTAAGCTCCTGGGCGATGCTACGACTGCTAACATGCCGATCGACTTCGATTATTTCTGTTAGCGATATTTTCGACATTATCGACATTTTCTTTAACATTAAAAATGTCCAAACGGAATCATAACTTCACGTAATTCTCTGTTGCAGTATCGGCATCCTAAACACTTTAAACACCATTCACAATTTCAGTGGCCTGGCATGCATTTTCGCCTTTATGAAAGAAAAATATTCCGAATTTTCTCTTTGTTGACTTCGATTGTTAGCACCCTGTAACTCACAACTGCATGCCACAAACAAAAACTAGCAAACGAATTTTGTTAGTATAAAATGTCATCTTGACAGCGAGCATACATTTTAAATTGTTTGAACGATACTTTATGAGATATCGAAGTAGTGGAGTATAGAATAAGCAACTGACATAAATAAACATACGATGGCAGCACTGGAAAAGATCTGTCAAAAAACGGTACTTGTTTGGAAGCACTTGTTGATTCTTGCCAAATGGGAGTAAGTTGTCTAATAAGAAAGTTAGAGCAATAATTTAGCGAGCTATACCAGCTTTATGAGATGTAACTCGTTACGCGTAACAATGTGCGCCGCCGTAGCCGGGTGAGTTGGTGCATAACTATTATGAATTGCTGAAAAAAATTAAATTTGTTTACCGCACAATCAATCGTTTGTCCCCAATTTCTAAAGTGACAGACAGAAAAAGACGTGGACATCCTCGCGTGGTTCGAACCAGTGCAGCCATTAAAACAAAGAATTCGCAGATATTCCTTTAGAAAGCAGTAGATCAGGTCCAGGGAAATGAAAGTATCGACCAGATCCATGTCAAGACTAATTAGAGATGAAAGCCTTCTATCGTTCAACTGGTTATCTATTGACAGGCGCTTGAGAAAATTATTCTCTACAGATGCATGCAGCTTCCTCGGTGGCACGCGGTCAACGGTCATGAAAATATTTCGTTCACAGATGAGAAAATGTTCACTCTTGAAGAAGTTTTTGATAAGTCAAACGACAAAATCTTTGCTAAAACTTCTAAAGACGCAATAAATGTTGTTACAAAGGTTCAGCGTGGCCATCTTACAGCCTCCATAATGGTTTGATGGCGAGTGTCTTGTAAAAGCGTTACATCTCTTCATTTCTGCGAAAAATGGGTTAAGGCCGACGTGTACCAGAGGAATGTGTTAGAAGGCGTGGTGAAGTAGTTGAGCAGTACTTTACTCAATGGAGAGCATTGGATCTTCCAGCAAGATTCCGCTCCGACCCATAAAGCAAAAACCACCCTGCAGTGGCTAAAAAACACGTCCGCAGAAGATTGGGCGTCTAGAAGTCCCGATCTGAGTCAATTGTACTACAGTTTGTGGATCGTAATAAACATAATTTTAAACTCACACCTTTGCTTCGATCACAATGGCGAAGTGCGAATGCATTAAATTCTCAAATCTTAGTCGATAGTTTCCTTCAAGAACGGTAGAGTACAGCACGTGCTCCCTCGTACCTCGTACATACATTTATTTGCACGTGAATACATTTAACAGAATTTGCCTGGGCGTAGACATAGCCTTTGTTTACATTCGAGCTGTTTTATTGTCTGTCCGCCAAATTCATAAATTTTACTAGAAAGAGCAACACGTTGCTGAAAAATGTCACACTCAATTTTTAAAATATATAATATTTATTGCCGTAAATGGCAATAAATATTAATCACAAGGGCATTCCGAAGAATTTCGCGTTTTCGCCTGAAGGTCAACCTCTATTGAAATACGCGAAATAATAGCTCAAGATCGACCTGAAATGTGTAAGGAAACTCGCGACTATTTGCGCGTTATTTACCAAGTAGTTTCTAGTTAAGTAGAGAATCCTTGGGTAGGCTGCGCAGCTTTATTGCCGAATTGGCAGATCTGACGCCATGCGACTTCTACTTATTTTCTACCATGAAATTTCCATTAAAAGGCACAAAAGGCGAGTCCGTAAAAATTGTACTCAGGTAGCTGCAGTTCAAAGAAGGCGACAGAAGATGACTACCTGCGCAGTTTCAAGCTAAGAGAGTAGTGTCAAAGGTTCTAGTAAGTGAGTGTGTATGAAATTACGACCATTGTTGCCGCATAAGATGATGTATAACCATCATTCGGTAGTGCTCGATTTCGAAACTGCGAGCATGAAACACCAAATGATTCAAAAAGTTTTTTCCACGAGCAAACGCCTCTCGGCAGTTAAAGGCAAACCTCCTAGTGAATTCCTGCCGGGCATAATTTCCATGCGTCACTCTTTAAACCAATGAGTTATTTTATCAAGCGCTTTCAGGAGTGTTTTGGTGAATTGGTGACTTGGAATTTCATTTCGTTTTTTAATGATAGGCATGAGTTTTATTTAGAAAAAGAGATTCCATTATTTTAGAGGCAATAAGGCAAAAAGGCTGATCATAGGTCCGGTCCTGGTTTGAGGATAATTTTTACTTGAGTTACTTTCCATTGAGGCGGACCACAACCAAATAATGCAATAGAATTGTATAAGTACGTAAGGAAAGTAAGTTTTTCTTTTGGGAGTTGTTTCAGTACTTCTGCTGTTAGACGGTCATATCCAGGGGTCTTCTTTTTTATCATTTTTTTCATTTGTCGAGAATTCTTTTATGGGTGGGTTCATCTGGTGCGTGTGTTTTAAAGTATCTTTTACTTTTTGAGCAGTGCTTGGGCTCGATTTTGTTGCGGTAGAACACTCGGGTTAAGTTTGCCTTCTCGAGATCTGTTTTAGCCCATTTGTTAGTTCCAATTGCAATGGATGATTGTGCTACAGTCGAATTTTTTCAATTTTGTATTGCTTTCGAATAGAGAGTAGTCAGTTGCAGAGGTTGCATCAAGTTTGCTAAGATAGTTCTGGAGCTGAGAGTTGTGTTCTGTTTTAAGGAGTTCTTTGAGTTCTTTTCTTGAGTTCTTTTATAAGTGTTTTTTTGTTTTCAGAAATATTTGTGTGTGGTGTTGCTTGGTGAGACAAGATGTTGAGTTCCATGCTGCATGTTGGACACAATAATTGGAATGCAGGACAACGTTTTTTATGCCTTCATTGCTCTTGAGTGAGTTTTTTAAGTTAATGGTTGAAGTAATAAGAGTTCGGAATTACGTCCTGTTGGTCTTACTGTTTGGAGACAGCAGTGGGCAAGTAATTCCGCTGAATTTGTATTCAAAGTGATATATACGCGAATCTAAGAGGAAGTTTGAAGTTGCTAAAAAATCCCGCTGATTTCTTACATTTTTCATTTTATATTTTTATTTTTTATTAACGTGCTTTTTTATAATTATTTTTTCCTTGACCGTGTGGCGCATTTTATCCATATAAGAAATGTACGACATTTTTTTTTATATGGAGAAGATGCGAAATATCTCCATTACTTCACTCAAATTTCTACATCTTAAGACTGAAAAGGTTCTGTGAAACTCTTACATGAAGTATAATAAAACAGTGATTTATATGAAGCTGACATTTGAAACCAAATAAATCCATGCAACTAATTTGATATACTTAACTTAATTTTCTATAGTTACTTGAGTTTTATTGCCACTTTCAAGGAATTCCTTCTTATGGCTGATACTTATGACAGCAGCCAAATTCTCTCAGTTCATGTGAAAAATTGTACTCAAATTTAATGGCACACTTCAAAAATCCTTTCCCAAAGTGGTAGCCAGTAAAAAGAATTGTGATGCAACAGGATACAATGTCCTGCGACTGAAGTAACAGTTGCGCGAGTGCTGAAGAAGGTGTCAAAATTCACCCGATCGGCAAGGAGTGCAGAATGCCAAGAGAGACTTTCAAGTGTATTAGTTATTAAGGGAAAAATTCATATTTTCCCCATTTTCAAATATCGAATAATGTCAAACGACACATACATACATAAATCACGCCAAAAAAGTAATCAATGAATATTAGTGGCAAAATGGGCGTGCTGGAGTTGTCTTACCAGACAAGCGCAAGTAGTGCGACCAAAAGATTTATGTGACGCCAAACAAACAATCGCACTAAACAAACATATGTGAAAATTTATGTCAACTCTCGGGCATGTGCATACTCCTATACACATACGTATGTACTTGGGGCAAACGCAGTCTGTTTGTACAGGAACCTGCACAAATTTATTGCAAGTGCTGAGGGATATATGAATGCTTCCGCACTAAAAATTATGTCAAATACGAGAACTTATTATTTCTACAATATTTGAACATCATATGTTTGATATGCTCGTGTACAAACGTACACATATGTATAGGTATACATGCATACATACATGTGCGTGGAAACATATTTTCGTATCGTAAAACAACATTAACATTAGTATTGAATTTCAGTAGGATGCACTCCAACATATTTATATAAGCTATTGTTGTTGTTCTTATGTTCCCAATGGGCGCTGAAGTACATAAAAATTTGTGTAACATGCACTTAGAGAGGAAATGTGCTGTGACAAGATGACAAGAGTCCGGCAGTACTGTGTTGTTTTTTTTTGTTTTGGGGACACAGAAGTAGCGATGCAGTGCAAAATAAACATCGCTACTTCCTTGCAGGATTTTTTCCGTTAACAAAAATGAAATTCTTCTACAACAAAAACGAAAAAAATTTTCTTCTACAACAAAACCAAGAAAAATACTGCTACAACAAAAATAAAAAAATTTTCTTCTACAACAAAAACAAAAAAAATTCTTTACAACAAAAACAAAAAAACTAATTCTACAAGAAAACCAAAAAAAAAATGTCTGCTGCAACAAAAACACAAAAAAAATTCTTTTGCAACAAAAACAAAATCAAATTTTCTTCTGCAACAAAAACAAAAAAAATTTCTTCACAAAAAAATCTACAACAAAACAAAACATTTTTTTTTCTACAACAAAAGAAAAAACAAACTTTTTTTCTGCAACAAAGCAAAAAAGATTTATTTTCTAAAATAAAGAAAAAAAGATTTTTTTTTCTACAACAAAAACAATAAAAATTTCTTGAACAAAAAGCATCTTCTACAACAAAACAAAAAAAAATACTTCTACAACAAAAACAAAAAAATCGCTTCTACAACCACACCAAAAACAAATTCTCTTCTGCAACAAAAACAAAAAAGATTTATTTTCTAAAACAAAGAAAAAAAAAGATTTGTTTTTCTACAACAAAAACAATAAACATTTCTTCAACAAAAAGCATCTTCTACAACAAAAACAAAAATTAAATTTTTTCTATAACAAAACCAAAAAATATTTATTCTACAACAAAAACTGAAAAAAAATTCTTCTGCAACACAAAAAAAGTATTCTACAAGAAAAACAAACAAAAATTATTCTACAACAAAAAAAATGTTCTTCTGAAACAAAAACAAAAAAAAGCTTTTCTACAACAGAAACAAAAAAAGTTCTTCTAATCAAAAACAAAAAAATTTCTTCTAACACAACAAAAAAATTATTTTACAACAAAAACACAAACAAATTTTCTACTACAAAAACAAAAAAAATTTCTATAACAAAAGCAAAAAAAAATTCTGAAACAAAAACAAAAGTTTAATTTTTACAACAACAACAACAAAAATTATTCTACAACAAAAACAAAAAAAATGTCTTCTACAACAAAATGAAAAAAAAAGCATTCCTTCTACAACAAAATCAAAAAAAACATTCCTTCTACAACAAAAACACAATAAAAACGTTTCTTCTACAACAAAAACAAAAAAAATCTTCTACAACAAAAACAATAAAAAATGTCTTCCATAACAAAATCAAAAAAAAAAACATTCCTTCTACAACAAAAGCACAAAAAAAGCATTTCTTCTACAACAAAAACAATAAAGCGTTCTTCTACAAAAAAAAAAAAAACAAAAAAACTTCTTCTACAACAAAAACATAAAATATTCTCCTACAGCAAAAACAAAAATTATTCTACAACAGAAACAATAAAAAACTTCTTCAAAAACAAAACAAAAAAAAATATTTTACAACAAAAACAATAAAAAAAAATGTATACAACAAAAAAAAATACTTCTTCAACAAAAACATGTACAACAAAAACAAAAAAAGTCTTCTGCAACAAAAACAAACATAAAATTCTTCTACATCAAAAACAAAAAAACATTCTTCTACAACAAAAAAAAGGAATTTCTTCTACAACACAAAAAAAAGAAAATACGTCTACAACAAAAACAAAAAAATTCTTTTTTCTGTTTTTTGCTTTTCTTTCCATTCGAACTTTAAAAAGAAAAAAATCTTTTTGCCAACACGTTTTTTCTCTTTATTTTCCATAGTTCACTGAACGCATTATATGTATACATTTACAAGGAAAAAACTTAGCTGCCTTTGAATGATAACAAGCCACGCTCAGTGTCCATTCTCTACCCATTCCCGGCACAGTAATAATCAGCAATCGTTGTTTTTTTTATGCAACTCAATTGATTGGAATCTGAGCCACCTTAGTTAGATATATGAGCGTATTTGGCACAGGCACTCGGACGCATGCGCATTTGCTGAGGATTATTCCGTGCAGTAGTTGCATAAATCTTTGACACAAATATTGCATCATTGGCTTATGCCGAATTTTGACACCTAGCCGGGATTAGTTAACCAGTATTATATAACTAGAGCAGCGTACAGCAGCTGATGTCCATCCCCATCATCCGAAGGATGCCGGCGAGCGGAAGAGCGTCAACGAGGAAGTTGCTGCCTACTTACGTTGACATATCGCATTTACGCTCGACCTGAAAGCGACCATTTTTGAATGCACCTAACTCACAATTTCTTACAATTTCTGTGCGTATTTAATTTCAGCTTACGATTCTAAGGACAATTATCACAAATTCTGCAAAGAATTTGATACAATTTTTCGTTCCTTTTTTGTTCACACATAAAATCTATGATGAATGAATGAAGAAATTTTAATCCTCAACCTTTGGCAAAAATGCACTGTGCATGTCGTCGTCCGCCTTACTTCCTGCACACTTCCTTGACTGTCGCCCAGTTCTGGCTACTGCAGTTCTCTTATTTCTCTTATTCTTCTGCAGTACAAAAATTTCATTTTCCTGTGCAACAGGGGGAGTTGTCTGTGCCTCAATGTCTTGCCACAACCTACTCGGCATTTCATTTAAATTTTATTCGATATTTTATGAATAATGGGCGATTTCTAGTGATTCAGGTATTCTGGACATTGTCGTGCATTTTTCGGAAAACTGGTTTATTTGTAGGTTTGAGAAGAAACAAACTGAAAAAAAAAATAGTTTTGAGATTTATTTAGTGTTGTATATTTTTAACGTGAATTATCTTCGTTTCCTTTTAACATTTCAACAATTAAAAGGTACCTTTCAGAATTTTTCTTATATTTTTAATTTTCAAATTCTGAAACAAAAAAATTTTGAACAAAAAATTTAATTTTTTCCAAAAAAAATTTTTTTATCCATCCTTAAATTTTTTTAGTTTTTCATTTTTGCTTAGTCCATTTTATTATACACAAATCCAAAAAAAAAAAAAATTCAAATATATAAAAAACCTTTCTTGAAACTGGTTTTTGGTAGGTTTGAGGTATAAGAACATTTCAAAATGTTCTCAGACTTTCAAAGAAAAAAATTATAATTTTGAGATTTATTTAGTGTTGTAAATTTTTTTAAAGGAAAACATTAATAAAAAGACGCCAATTAGATTTTTGTATATATATTTTTTTTATAAATAGTTGAGACTCTGCTCAGTAGCCCCTGCTAGTTTCATAGTAGGATTCCCATACCATAAATTTCGTGTTAAATTCACAGACACAAAGAAAACTTTTCCCGAAATTTTTGAGCAATTAAATATTTTCCAAAAAAAAATTTTTTAGAGAAACTTTTTTATGCTCAATAAGTAAAAGAAAATTTTAAATATTAAAATGTACGTAAAATATTTCATTAAAAAGAAATTAAAGTACCAAAATCTAAAAAAAAAATAATAAAAAAAAAATTTTTAGAGAGTCCAATTTATTAACAATAACTAAAAAAATAATTTTTAAATATTAAAAAGTACATAAAATATATCATTGAAAAAAAAAATTAAATTTAAAAAATCTAAAAAAAAAAATATTTGCATCACTTGAGATGGAATCGCTCAATGAATAATTTTCTTTGCCATAAAGTTTTTCTTTACAAATTCCTTTTTTAAATCCATTTATTTCAAAAAATTTTAAAATTAAAAAAATGCTAATTTAAAAAATTTAATTTAAATTTTCTTTTACAATAAAATTTTTTTTTTAATTTTTAAATTTTAAAAAGTACGGAAAATATTTTATTTTAAAAGACTTATACGAAAAGTTCAAAAATTTGAATAAAATTCACAATTATTAATTTATTTTTATTTTTAATTTTTTAATATGCTCAGTTTTTTTCTTAATATGCCCAAGTCTACGAACAAACTGATTTCCAGAAAAAGTCACAAATAAATCTAAATTATTTGCATTACTTGACTTCACTGATAAATAATTATTTTCCAATGAATACATTTTTTGCCTCAAAAATTTCCTTTGATGCGATTTTTGCTTCTATTTTGATTTCGCAAATTATTTGAAATATCACTGCAGACTGTACTTTTAAGTTGTTTGTCATCTTCGACGCAAACAAATCAGCAAACAATTGTCACACTGTCACTGGCACATGGCCGGTTGCCGCCCATATCCGCAGTTGCGCGTGTCCTTGCACTCGCCTCCAGGCTCGGTGGCAAGCAGTAAGTCTTGCAATATTTGCATAATTATTATGGGCTGATCATATTTCAACAATTCTTACCGTAGTTGGCTTAAGAAACCAGCAGAATTTCGCTTTTCTTATTTCATTGTTTATTTCCTACACCGACAAACTGCTTGGGGTGCGCATGCGCACAGCTAATGCTAAGTCGCATGCCCGTCAAACCCTCTGATAGAGTTCCATACATATTTGCATACCTGTCTGCCGCTGCACAGTTGTGCTTTAACCACTTTATTATTGGGGTGTTGATTTCAGTTCGATTCAATATTTATAGCTACTCGTTTTTTTCTCTGCTTGTTTTGAATTATGCAATAGCGCATTTATTGAGTGGCGCAGGCCTCTCTACCTTTTTGCTTTTCATGCATTTAAAATAAATACTTTTTTATTTATTATTTTTTCATTTACAAAAGTAGCTCACCTTATTAGGCTGCAATTTCCTTTTCATCGCTTTGGCATGTCCTGCGCGCTTTTGTTTGTTTGTTAGCGGCACACGTAAGCAATTTTCTTTCATTCGTAGATGTTGTTGTCTGTCATGCACGCACCCCTTTCGTCCCTTCCGCTCCTCAACATGTCAACATGTCCTGCTTGTGTTCGCCCTTACGCTTTGGTGCATTCGCATTCGCTTTGGGGTTGAGGTTTTTTCGTGTGGTGTGGTGGTGGTGGTGGTGGCCATGCACGTAGCAACGCCACTCCGGCCCGGAAGTGCATTAGCCGGCAAATTATGTACGCTTTACGCCTTTGACCAGGCGTAAAGCCTGCCGGTCCATCAGGATCGTTGGTTGGGTGCCAATCTAGCGCTCACTCAGCTCGGTTTGGTAAGCGTTTTGTTGCATTTATAGCCTGCATGCCCACGTGGTCCCTTTAGGTAGACAAGCAGGCTATGAGGCGTGACCGGTTACTTCCGCTCTTGCATTTAATTTGGATTTTTTGCTCTTTAAGCTCAGCGGAAATGATAAAAATATTTTAATTTTAATTTATTTATCTGGTTGCCAAGGCGTACCAGAGGAATATGACATGGAAGTATTTACACGCTTTAAGCGCGTGCGTTCTGTGCTTGACTGTTTATGATTGTTGAAGGGAGTTGAGTAATTGAAAAATGCGAAATGTATTTTCAGAGGCTTTGATAAAATCTAACTTATTTCTTTGGGGTTTTTGTTTATTACCTTTGTTTTTGGCAATTTAAAAAGCTTAAATATTCGTAACATCGAAAATAGGACCTTCTTTTTACGTGGCACCATTGACGTGTGTCGGTTTTGGCCGCATCCAAAATAGCGCGCCAGCCCTTTCTGTTCTCTGCTCGCTTGTGCCAGTTGAAAATCTCGAGTGCTGACAGGTCCTGCAGCACTTGAACCTTCCAACATAGATGCGTTCTTCCTCTTCCACGTTTTTCTTTTTGGAGTGCCGTGTCGTAGATTTGCCTTGTTGGAGCGTCTTCTTTCATACGAGTTGCGTACCTGCCGCAATTTTAGCCGCTCAACTGTGCCCATGTCCCTAAATAGCTAATGCAGCTCGCTGCTCTACTGTACGCTGCGGAGGGAGCCAAATATCTTACGTAAAATATTTCTCTTGAAGGCTTTTTTTTCTGGAGAGCTTTTTCAGGCCAGAAATACACTCAGAGGATTGCCATTACCTGCCGAGGAGCGACCGCTGTTAGAGAACAACTTTTTCTACCAATTAGTGTTTCGTGCCCAGGGCTTCGAACTTGCGTACTTCATATTTGTAAGGAGAACGCTGACTTTACGGGCTATGTGTTAACGTTAGTGTGAACCTTGCGCGCTGTGTGCCTCTTTTACGGCAGACGCAGCTTGGTGGCCAAGTTTGGGGTTGTTTTTGTTGCTTGGTTAATAATCAGCCAACATCCGTGTGTCAAACGAACACAAAATCAACTCAAGCCATCGTCGAATTCTGTGAGAGTGTGCGAGTAAACCTAAGACAGCCAATTCCTCGTTTTCCGTAGGCCTCAACCGGACGAATTTCAAGTCTGGAGTTGGAACTGCACTCATACAAGTTCCAAAAGACTGAAAAGTTCTTAGTATATGGACATAGGAAGCGTAATGCCTTAAAGTTTCGAGCCTTTGGAAGAGAATTCCAGGTTTGGGAAAAAGATCATCTCTCGTAGTGAGGCGTCACGCGCAAGTTCTCCGATAATGTTGATGCCGTTTTATGGATTTTTGCTTCAACTATTCTCTAAGTTTTGAAAGCTGTATTACAGATGATAATGAAATCCATGCCATAGTTAAATTTTTGAAAATTCTAATTACTTTTTGTTTTTGTGTACTAAAATACCTGTAAATAGAAGTAGAAGAGATATGCTGAACGGGAAGAAGACTTTCTCTGCAATTCTAATTTCGAAGAAAAATAATAATTTGACTGTATCCGCCCTCACGTACTTGGCAATTGAGAGAGTAGACAAGACTTTCTCTTTGTCAAAACTTATAGTTTTAGTCCGAGCAATTTTTGCTGGTAGGTGTGTCTGAAGGTCAGCGGTAGTACACGTGACAAAATTATCTGCAAACAAAAGCGAACAGTATTTCCAATTTGCACATAAAAATATAATAAAATACTTGGAAAACATTTGGCTAAGAGTATTAATGAGGAATTATCTGCATATATCTAGTACGGTTGGTGGCGGTTGTATGCTTGTGAGTGCTTACTTCGTGAACTATTGGTAATGCGCGAGGTAAACGAACGAGCGTCGCTTCGCCATTACTGTAAAAATTTGGCGACTGCTTATTCTGTATTCGTATTAAAAAACAGAAAGGACATAAGTACACTTTATTCTTGTGTATATGTAAATGGTTACATATGTATACTAGAAAAATGTATGAACTAAAAAAGTAGGCACTAAAATTATTCGAAATGAAGGAAGAAAGGAAAAAGGAAGAAAATTCAGAAAAGCAAGATGACACAAAAAGAGATGGAAATGAAGCAAAAGAAGCTGGACCTCAAATACAAAAAAAAAAAATTAAGAAACACAGCTAATGAAAATCAAATTTAAAGTACCGGAATATGTAAAGTAGTTTTAAGTTTAATATATTATATTTATTTTGATTTGAGGGCATGCACCTGGAATGTCCAGTGCATGAAGGTGGATTGCCGGGGTGTCTCTGCCTGGCTGGTTGATGTTCTCGTGAGAGCAAATACTGGGATCCTTGCCATTCAAGGGATGCGATCGACGGAGCAGGAGAGTAATTTCTGGAATATTGCGGCAACCAATCAGATGAAGCGGATGACGTAGAGAATGGATTGGTGCGCGACTACTATTCGACAGTGGGTAGGTTCGAAACAGTGTGGATGAAAGAACAAAATGATAGAAAAAGTTATATCTTGTAGCGGCCATCCCTCGGCAGCAAGGGAAAACCTCCGCCATGAAAGGGCTCCTCATAAAAAACCATTTGCCGTTTGGAGCCGGCTTATAGTTATAGGCCCTCCATTTGTGGAGCAACAACAAGACGCGCGCCACAAATAGGAGGAGGAGCTTGGCGAAACATCTAACAGAAGTCTACGTACCAATTATTTATTTATTTAATTTAATTTAATCAGCTGAGTATCAGCAACAGGCCATCAAAAAATCAAGAAGATCGCCTGATATTCTTGTAATTATTGAGAGTGGTGAACATATTCTTGGTTTTTAAGGCAGAGTCTTAAAAGACAAAGTCTTAATATGCACCAGAAGATGTAGCCAAAAAATAAACTGCTTTGTGTGGCAGGGGAAATAAAGTTTGGAAAAATTTAAATCTTTCTATGAGGCATTAATCGGCAAGTGAACTAAAAATTGGAATAAACATTCTCAACGCTTTATTTATAATTATGAAATTTCAGAAGCTGAAGCTTGAAAGGTCTAAAAAAGCCTCCACCTACAAAAAAAAACAAAGAATTTGCATAAAGAATAATAATTACAGTAACCGCACGGGTAAAGATAAATAAAAAAAATTTTAACAAGGCAATTAATTAGTTCACTATAATAAATTTATACATAAAAATCTATATGTATGTGTATGTGAAGGGGGGTAACCCTACCTGTAAGGCAGCCGCGGCGAACGAGGATAGAGAATAGCAGTCAAGTCAGTCGTGAGTGGCAGTCAATGAAGCACTGTATTTCTTCTTATATTTATTACAGAATGAAATATATTTTTATAACAAAGTACTTTAAATTAAAGAAATTAATAAATAAATAGTCAAGGAAGCACTGTCTTCCTTCTTATTTGTATGCGTGTTTATTTTGATTTCAAATGCACTAAGTAATTTGCAAATGCCTTACCTGCCGTTAATGCTCAGGTAAATTGCAGTAAATTGGCTATGCAGGCCTATTGTCTGCTGGTAAAGGATTTAGTGGCGATGATCTTCAGCCTGGTAGCTCGTTAATAAAAAAGAAAGTAACAGGTAAGTAAAAGCCATTTCCCAGTATTTACTGAAGTTGTTAGCTCCGCCCTATGTACCTCGCACAGAAGTACTAGCCGAAAACGTGGTAAACCGTACGAATACGTCGAGTGAAACGGATGAATCAATGGAATAAAGTGAATCCAGTGACGGCCGTACCCACGACAGTCGGTTCTTCGTGACCGGAACGATCCGAATTTTTATATTATCCGGGCAAGGACTGTCACTTCAGCAGCATTTCCTGTGGATATATGGGGAATGTTTATGCTGCTACAACAAAAACAACTCCAGTGACGACATTCCCATGACAGCCCGTTCTACGTTACGGAATGATTCGGGTTTATCCCGACCCGCTCCAGTAAACCCGCCCTGTTTAGTGCGCTGAATTTTTTTCCTCGTTTATTGTTACTGGAGTAACTCCATAGAGCTCTTTAGAGCTGGCATTGAGCTGCTGCTTTCTGCTGCGTTTGCCAAAGACAGCTCCACCCAAACACCACTTGGCTTAGATACAATCCGCGGGTGATGCCCGCTGAGGCCTTAGTACGTACACATAAGGAGTGGTCCGGTTGGTGGCCACGTATTACCCTCGCCATCAGGCGCACTTAGCATCCACGGCGTCTTCTTCGCATAATCCGTCCGTGCCTTCGTCACAATTCAACTGCAACGAACTCGCTACCAGGATTGCTGAGATAACCGATTTTGTGAACCGGCATGGAATTTTGATAGCTGTGGTCTAAAAAACCAAACTGCACAGTGTTTGCAGTTCTGCAATTTGGTAAATCTGACAGATTACCAATTAAGGATACAGTGTGCTCCGTAAGGATCACGAACGAGACTTCGGTGGTGGCCTAGCGTTTATAGCTTATCATACTTTGTAATGTCGACTTACCGAAGCAGACATCGATGGCAGAGCCAACACCTTAGAATGTCAAGGAATATCTATTCGGACAGGCGATGTTGAACTCAAAATATCCAAAATTTATATACCCCTTGTCCCTTGCTACTCAGCTGGATATCATCTGAGATTGGTTCGTTTATCAGAGGTAAAAATCATTCGCTGGTGTTGATTTTAATACGCACTATGGTCACTGGTATTCAATCCTGTCAAATGATTGTAGGGAATAACTTCTGCAGAGAAGATAAGCGGTTCAACATTCAGTAAAGTAAACGACGCTGCTACAACAACAACGCTGGCTCCACCTGGATAGTGAGTAACTACTACAGCTTGCCTGATTATCATTTACTAGCGCTGGTCTGATTGATAGCATAACTTGGCGACCTATGCTACATCTTACATGAGATTATTTACCCATTATTGCTTCGATGACAAACTCCTCCGATTGGGAGTATCATATCTCACAAGGGCCTTTAATTTGTCCTTGACCACTCTCGTAATACCTGGAGTGGTTCTACCATTGAAGCATGCGAAACCCGCCAACCAAGGGGAGCCTTTTCGACCAATAACTCTCCTTTCCCTAATAGTGAAGATAGTTTAGGTTCACCTACAGCCCTCCTTTACGAAACACCTGACCTTAGTTCCAGATCAGCATAGTTTCCGTAAAGGTTCACAGCGCTTACCACCATAAACACACAGGGAAATCTAGCCCTTGCGAGTGGACTGCCCTCGTACCGTTGGACCTATTGAACCTACAGCTTCGTAATATCTCAAGATCGAAAATCCAAACAGAGGAGGATTTTTTTTTATATTTCGAAGCTGAGGACAACCACCAGAGGGAGTTTCAATGATCTGATATGATGACGATTGTTTGACAATAATACCAAGCAACGGCATTGATGATTTGTGCTCCATTCCCACAACAGTCGGTTCTACGTTATCGGAATGACCCGGATTTATAACCGGCTAAGAACTAGTCGCTCCAGCTCCATTCCCTGTATATATATGGGAAATGTTTAAGCTAATTTGTGCTCCAAAGCAGACAGCCTTTTGCCAGCCTTTCTTTGGCGAAGAATCTCTGGCTTTCGCTCACTAAATTCACGGCAACCTTTTTTACCACCTGGACGAAGGAGGTCGAATTACAGCTAAATGTTAAAGTCAACGACACACCGACGACCCTAAACAAACCGAAGCTATTGGCGGTCACCTTTGCTAGTTTGCTCTCCGTCTCAGCGCATGCAACCGCAATTGCCACTAAGGTGCAAAACTACAACAAGGGCCTCAACTCGCTGTCCGGTAGCACTTAGGGCAAGGCCAAGAAAAGTTGCTGGCGACATTTAAAGCAATCGGTCAGTCGGCACTGGTCAGTTTAGTGTCCTTCTGGTACAAGTGATTCGGAGTGGAGGAAACTCCAAACTTGTCCAAAAACTGCCATGAACACAGTCATGGGATGGCTCCTGATGTTTCTACTACACCAACTGTACAACGAGAGTTGTACTCTAAGGAACCTAGTAAGATGCTCTGCAAGATTCTCACTGGGATGATACAACAGGAACGACCACTGCTGGCATTTGCTGGAGACTGAGTCACTTCCCTTCCGAGTCAGTAGGTATTTCTTTATCTACAGTGACGAAATCCAGTATAGAATAGAACTGGTAAACCAAAAAGTTTTTAGACCGGCATTGAGCGACATTCCACGGAAATGTCTTGCCACCTTCCTGATATTTTTACTGGATTTAGTCCGAAATTGAACCTATATTGAGTGAATCAAGTTCAAAACATTCCTTGTTGCTGAAAGATTTAGTGCCAACAGAGAAAAGAGAATAATTTATGATTTTTCATTGTATTTTATTTTATTTGGTTTGCTTGTTTTTTTTTATAGTGGTTTGCCTCGTCTAAATTGCTTAAAATTAGCGCTTAACTTAAACTAAGTACGATTTTAAATCAAATGTCTTCCATAACTTAGAATGTAAAAAACAATTCATACTTAAATCTAATATTTCACAGAATATATACAAACATAAAAAGGCACTACATATTTACAATCTCACAAAACATAAACTATTTCTTACACACACACACACACACACACGAATGTAGACTATGATGAGCTGTGATGTCTTAAGTCACAGATAGTTTCAGTTTATACTCAATGCTCCTGCCACGAAGAGATGCATTCCAGCAGCGAATCGTCATCGCCAAAGGACTGATCTTCAGTTAAAAAATGCGCGATGTTATCAAACTGCATCACTTGACTATCCTCCTTTGCTGATTGTTGATGCTCAAGCTTCACTGATTGCAAATAGTTGGTGCCACCAATAGAAATATCAGAATCGTCGCTATTGCTGGACAAAGGCGAAGCGGAAACCTCGGAGTTGTAGCTCTGCTGCAGTTGATTGAAGGCTAAGTCGCTGGGACTGCCCATCGAGGAGTAACCGTAATTGCTGCCATCATTGCTGGACTCATCGCACAACGTATTTGCGATGTGCGATTTACTTTCCGCTGGCTGCGATGCCTCCAGCATATCCTGCAGACCGCGTATGTACTCCACCGCAATGCGTAGCGTATCCACTTTGGAGAGTTTCTTGCTGGCACCACGTCCTCCATGCGATAAGGTATTGATGACTGTTTGTGGCAAATGCTGGCGCAAGTTGGCAAAGCCGTTGTTCACCTGTTTGACGCGATTACGTTCGCGCGCATTGCGTCGCGCCACCGAAGGCAACTGCTCGCCGTATGGCACATTCATGTAGTTGTACTTCTTGCGCGGCACCAATGCTCCACCACCTCCACTACCTCCACCTGTTGGACCCACTTGGATATTATGTAGATTACTGTTACCCAATATTTTGGTTGCGGGCGCGATGGTTTGTTGCTTCTTGGACTGGTAGGCATTTGAATGAATTGTTTGTAGTTGTTGAGCCTTTTGTAGCAGCAAAAAATTGTTGTTTAACAATTGGTACTGGTGTTCTGGTTGTAGCTGTCGATAGCTCGTTTGTGTCATGCACATACTTGCCATTTTTATTTGACGCGGGTTGTTTTGTGTTATTAAAATTGATTTCAAACGTATTTTCTATCCTATTTAGCCTCAATCGATTGTTTACTTTATACACACGTTTTAGCATTTATACCGATTTCGAATAAATTAAATTAAGAAAACTATTCTTCAATTACGTTTCGTTTTCGTTCTGCGGCGCACTCGTTTTGGTATGAAATCAAATGCCGTAATGATTCCCTTCGTCCTCTTGCAGCGTTTAAATACTTTTTCCAAGCCCAGGCAACAGCTCACAATGTTCGTCCACAGTACAGACTACATTACATGTGAGGAGTACAGTGTGAATACGTACGTATACCTGCTTCCCCGCCTGTTTATTGTCCGTACACAGGCATGAGGGTTAAATGCCAGCGCAAGTGATCATGAAGTAACAGAGTTCTCGATCAGTGGCTGGGTACCTTCAAAGAGTTCAAAGAGTTTGTGCAGAGAAGGGTGGAGTGATGATGATGGTGATAGAACATTGGAGCAGTGGCGTAGAGAGCACAAAAGTATGATTGCGGCGAGAGAGAATGTAAGCAAATCGTACACAGCGAGTGAAATGGTGCGATGAGTGTGCGATAGAGTTTTGTGAGTTCGTACAAATGTGTTGGGTAGATTACAGCCGTGCGGGTAGATAATCAAAATTGAGAGTTGCGTGCGTAAGTATGTGCGCAAGCATTGAAGCGCCTTTACTACGGGCGTATATGGCGTGTGCCTACTTTTTTTCTATATATTTTTTTGATGGTTTTATTTATATTTTAAAGCTTTATTTTAGATTTTTTTATACATTTTTTTATGTATTTTTTATATATTTTTTTATATGTTTTTTATATATTTTTGTTTATTTTTTTATATACTCTTTTTATATTTTTTATATATATTTTTTATATGTTTTTTATATATTTTTTATATATTTTTGTTTATTTTTTATATGTTCTTTTATATGTTTTTACTATATTTTTATATACTTTTTATACGTTTCTTTAATATGTTTTTATATATTTTTTATATATATTTCCGTATATATTTTTGTAAATAATATATTTTTCTAAATATTTTTTGTATTTTTTTTATGTATTTTTTGTTGTAATCCTTTTATACATTTTTTATATCTTTTTTGATATATTCTTTTTATATTTTTTATATGCCTTTTTATATATTTTTTTATATTTATTTTTTTATGTACTTTTTTATATATTTTTTTTTATGTTTTTCTTATATTTTTTTTTAAATGTTTTTTCATACATTTTTTACAGATTTTTATATATTTTTTGATGTATCCTTTTTAAATATTCTTTTATTTTTTTATATATATTAATATACTTTTTGATATGTATATTGTTTAATATTTTTTAAATTAATTTTTCTTATATATATTTTTATATATTTTTTACATATTTTTTTATATATTTTCTTATATATTTTTTGATATATTTTTTTACACATTTTTTATATGTATATTTAAAAAATTTTTTGTTTTTATATATTTTTTACATATTTTTTTATTTATTTACATTTTATATTTCATACATACATTTTTATTGTCATCTGCAAGTTAAATTTTTAAGCTACTCAACAAATATTCTCAGAGAACTGAAATCCGATGCAATCAAGGTTGGACTTTCTTTCTTAGAAAAAATGTATAATTAAATTACTCCACAAAAAAGTTGTTTAAGCCAAGAATACAGTGCATGGCTGCTACTATATATAACCGAATGGGTTGGTGTGTGACTACCATTCGGAAGTGCGTCAGTTCGAATCTCGGTGCAAGAAAAACACCAAAATTATGAAAAACATTTTTCTAATAGCGGTCGCCCCTCGGCAGGCAATGGCAAACCTCCTTCAATTTCAAGTCAAATTTTGGACCTCTTTGTGCTTGTAAGTTTATTTTGACTTGATTTTAAAACCGCTTTTTTAATACAATATTAACTTTTACATTCACATTTACTCAAACTTTTAGTTCACTACTTAAATTTGCTAAATTTATTTCACCCATTCTTATTCTCTACTGAAAACTTGCATAGCTTAGTTAATTTTTCCCCTTACAATTTTTCGAATTCTGTTGTTGCTTTTACGTGAGCAAAATCGTTTGTGGGTGTTGTTGCTTTGCAGCCAAAGAACTCGTTTGCGCACGGTAGTTTGTTGGGGCTGTCAACTAATAAATATAATAAGATTTCCTCAAAACAGCAGCTACTCCAATTACTTACTGCCAAAGAGCAAAAAGTGTGTAGTTTAAGGCAAAAATACAAAAAAATTGCTAAAATAGACTCATTCTGTTATAGCTCAAATTGCTGAACCCTTCGCTATTGAACTATCCAAAAACTCGAATGAACTCCATCAGACCCCTTCGCATCAATATCCACCATGTTTCGAACCCTGCTTTTACATACTGAGTTCATATTTTGCATCTTTTCATAGCGTAGGTATTGCACTAATGAACTTCACATAATAACTGTTGTATGCAAATATGTATGTACGTATGCTGGCAATTCTAATCACAACGCTCTCCCTCACACCTAAAAATATTGATTCGGTTCTCTATGTCAATAACTTCAAACGAAGTTCCATCGATCGATATCCCATTACATTTCCGAGCACTCTTCTGTCCACTAACATTCCAGAAGCACGCCCACATAACAGATCTATTGGCAGAGCATATTTCCTGCTGCAGCTATGTTAACCAATAAAATCTATGTTAACATATCTATGTTATAACAACAGCGCACTGTGAGTAAACTGCTACAACAAACTGTGAGTTTACTACATAAAAGTAGATATGTATGTAAGCAAATTGTTTGTATGTATTTATATAAATTGCGCTGATAACATTCGCCTTCACCTTCGGCTTTGTGCAAGAAACCTGCACACAATGATTTCCCCTACTCTGAATTCGAGCCAGTGCAGTGCATCCCTGCAGTGCTCAACTACCTCAATATCAAATCTATCTGAATTTTGTTTTTTTTTTTTCAGAAACTCCTGCACATTTATGTACATTGTTTTACTACATTGCACACAATTTACTTGTATTTCTTAGGACTTTTAAAAGGATGTGTGAGCGAGTGTGTGTGTGTATTTTCTTTTCTTCTCTACTACGGCATGGGCATTGTTTTTGCTATTTGCTTTTGACCTTTTATGTCTGTTATACATATCCTTAGGAAAAATATTCTATGTACTATTATAAGTGAAATAGGAATTATTCTTGTGCCTTGTTGCTTAGGCTTCAACCGTGGCTATACAATTTCCTTGCTTCACTGACACAAAGGATATCTGATCTTTATGCATACAAAGGCTCGCACACACACACACAAACACCATGGGATCTTTTCTCTATGCCTGCTAGTTTTGCCTGTTTAGTTGCTAGTTTACTGACGAAAATCTTTTGCTCTTAAGGATTTTCTTTTCCTTTCATACAACACTTGTGTGGTGGGAGTTGCTTTTCGTAGTGTCGCAAAGTATTGAAAATTGAAAGTGTCTGTCGGCAATTGAATGTAAATGCCAGAATGTATATAAGTGTACAGAAAAGTAATGTTTTGCTTGTTGTTGAGCTGTTCGCGCAAGTGCTGTCCCTGTGCGTGCTGGCAGTCGTCGATGCACAGTTCACAGAGCAAGTACTGGCTGCAAGGATGGGGATGTGATAGATTGATGCTTAAAAAAGTACACGAAAATGTAAAATTGCTCATATTTACATACCAGGAAGATCATCATTGAAGTCTGCTTAGTGTGGGAATTCATAAAATAACTGAGCAGAACAGTTTTAGTGCGGCAAAAATTATGCAGACATATCCTCCATATAAAAGGTTGTTCGAATATTTGCTTTTGACAGCCTCAAAAGGAGTTAGGTCTATGAGGTAAAGTGACGGTTCTGCAATACTTACACTTGAGCTAAGGATTCGGAGAGGTTAAATTATTATTTAAAGTTATTTGAATAAATACAAATGCAGTGCAGAGGAAAAGGAGAAATTTTTTGTGCTTTCTAAGTATGTGACTTCGAGAAAATAGCTACAAGTGAAGTAGCTCCTGACACTATTTTTTTTCTAATTTCAAAGGAAATGAATTTTACTAAAGTGACTTTAATGAATAGCCACTATGAGCTATGGAACTTTTGCTACTAAACTCTTGAAAAATAGAAAATTTAATTCAATATTAAATCTGTTCATATTAAAATTATCCAGTAACCTAATTTGCGAGAATTCGCTCTCAAAAAGAAAAAATGCATGAACGCAAGACTAGTAATATTGTAAGTTTTACGAATAGTCAATTAAATTGTTGGCAGAAAAATTCACAAAAATTAAATTTTTTCAGTTGGGCTACCTCGTACTAAATTAAAAAAAAAAATCAATCAAATAAAATGCAAAATAACGAGCTAACAAACACAACTTTCTTCATATTTTCCTTGCTTCCGCGTATGCCAAATTAATGAATAACCAAGACGTGCAGGCATGGAATACAAAATATACTTTTGTTGTTGTTGTTGTTGTTGTTATATTAGCATAAATAATCCTGGGAAGGATGCTGAAGTGACATTCCTTGGCCGGATATAAATCCGGGTGGTGGGATACGGTACACTAGACAGGGCTAGTTTACTGAGGCGGTAGCCCTTAGTCGGGAAAACCCCGAGTCATTCCGGTAACGTAGAACCGGCTGCCATGGGAATGAATTTCCGGGTCGTTCCGGTTACGTAGAAAGGACTGTTGTGGGAACAAAACATACCTTCAATGCTTTCGATTTGTACTCCGGAAACTGCAGCAACGGTTACTGTAGGCTATGGTTCTGAAGTAACCTACATACCTCTTTGTGATTGGCCGATTCCTATTTAATATAAGATTTCCAATTAATGTATGCAGTAAATGAAATGTCATTTTGCTCTCTCATTTCCCCCCCTACTTTGCAAGTTGTTTGGATACATGAGCACCAAAACTTGATAATTGTTATAAATTACATGAACAGACCTATTAAATTTTTGCAACAATCGCAATTGTTGTAATAATTGCTACAAATTATTTGCTGCACGCGCAGAGCTATTAGCTTAAAGCCACCGCCTGGGACACAAGGCCTTAAGGCATTGAATGAATTATAATTAAAATTATTTATTAAAAATTCATAGCCTAGAAGTAGGCCTCTATTATTTAATGATGGATTGACGGCTTGTACGAGCTGATTTATATGACAGATATTATATTTTTCAGAATTAACTAAAACTATTGAAAATTACAAAATTTTTGGAAATGTGAAAGGTTATGAGACAGAGGTAAAATGCTTGGCTGGCACACATTTAGAAATATGGACGTGCGTGCCTAGTAAGTACCTAGTAAGTAGGTACCTCCATAATAGATAATAGACTAAAAATAAAAGAAAAATGTGGCAAAACAAATTAAGTATAATACTTTTACCCAAAGGGGCCTAAATTGCAATTTATTTCTACGTACATACATACACACATACGTACATATACATTCAAACATCCATATACATATACATTCTTTTGTTTTTGCGTGTCATCACAAAGGCAGTTTTACCTACCGTTGACCTTCATACAGCGAGACGAAAGTAAAGCAACGTATAGTCCCCTAATATTCTCGAACATACCCTAATAAATATTCTCCAACATACCCTAATACTCTCGAACATACCCTAATATATATTATCGAACATATCCTAAAATCGAATAAAATCTAATAAATGTTATCGAACATAAACTAATAAATGTAATCGAACGCACCGTAATAAATGTTTTCGAATATACCCTAAAAAATATTCTGAAACATACCCCAAAAAATATTCTCGAACATACACTAAAAAAATATTCTCGAACATAATTTTATTGAACATAGCCCCATTAATAGTCTCGAACATACCCTAAAAATATTCTCGAGCATACCCTAAAAATATTCTCGAACATACCCTAAAAATATTATCGAACATACCCTTATAAATGTTATCGAACATTCCTTAATATTTGTTGGTGCGATACCGTTCTGGCGTGAACAGCTTTATTGGAGACTGTTCCCCAGTTTTAACAGCATTCGTCGATCATTCGCCCTTCCTTTTAATAATGAGCCTATTTCACACAACTGTAATACACCATGCCAAGACGAGTCTATTCAAGGTGGCATCATTCCCTTGACATCCGTTCTATCTAAAAATGTTTTTGTTGTTCGAGTGCTACCACCTTGAATCGATACGCCGCTGTGTCTCGCTCACATCGTTGGAGAGAAAAATGTAAACAAAGGGGAACAGTAGTGACTTTTTTATTAGCTGGTTTATTAGTTGTATGTGGAAAGAGTTTTGTATTTAGAGGCAGAGAGAGCTTACGAAATTTCTAAACATCGATTTTTTTCGATATTTTGAAAGTATAGTATCTTAAAAATATACTGTGAAATTTTCATTTGGAAATTCCCAATATTATAGCATCTACAGCCCATTCCCTAGGTGGAGAGCGGTCCGCGCGCACCCATATGTACCTCAAACTTAAAACTCTTTTATCTCGAAACAAATTTTTTCGGCCCGGACCGTTAAAGATCGCTTTCAAAGTTCTCATACTTACCGACAGCTTGTCGGTCCTCAAAGTAGTCCGAAATCCAAACCATGCCTCGATTACAGTCAATTCAATTAGAGATAGGCTCATCGAAATCGGTCTAAAGATTAAATTGCTATAGATACCTGGATTCGTGAGATATTTCGAAAACGCAGTAGCCTTAGCACATTAAACAGAGGGCTCAGAAAGTCCTGTGGACTCCTCATAATTTCCAAACTAGTAACTGTGTTTACCGGTCATCCAATCGGCTCACAAGCAGAATTTAACTGTCTACCTGTACCCCAACCTACAAATAAATCAGTTTTTAGAAGAATTGACGTCAATGTCCAAAGTACTCGTACTTGGATCACCTAACATACCTGAAAATCACTCGCATGCTATAGTCAATCTATTCACTATTGTGCATTCCCTTAGCATTGCGGGCGAAGTATAAAAAAAATGAGACAAACCAATAGATTCTATGCTTATCACAGAAATTTAGGGCCTCGAGTGCCAAAGTTTGTACGATTTGGCTTGGAAAAGTTCTCTCATGCTCCTGTTTAAAATCCCTATACCAGCAGGACCTCCTTCCCTTTAAATTTAATTTTGGGTTTACGCATGTTGTCAAAAAAGAAAAACTGTTTGCGTAACTTACGCCTTGAACATAATTGCAACGGACAGCGGGTAGCAGTTTGACGGATGCGTTCTGCCAAAACTGGAAGGCTATTCGCCCTTGGTAGGCTATTTTTACGGCGGCCGACGGGTTGAAGACTCAGGGTTGCTTTTCTGCTTACTAGATGACAATTTATTTGTTTACAAGCGAAAGCAGGCAAATAGCAAGCACATAATATTCGATCTGCACAAGAAACTCTGCAAATTATTAGTAGCCTAGAAAGAAATATTTTTTTATTTTTGTAACAATGAGCTTCAACGAGTTGCTTCACAAATGTAGCAGAAGAAAATATTTCACTACAAAATGAGTTTTATTGTAACCAGAAAATGTTAGATGAAAACCGTCCCGTCGCAATAATGTACGTCAGAACACCTTCTCTGCCACTGCGCTGCGTAAGCAGAACTCGTTACAACTGCCTAGGATCGGTATACTTTTCATCTCTGAAGGATATTGCTGACAAAAGTTTAAACTGTATATTACAACTGTATTGCCAAGTCATGCGTCACGAACTATGTTTAAGACGACTCCAACAACACTGGTAATCTAGGGCGAGACCCTTGCGGTCTGTGATCAATCTATTTAGATCAGTCAGATATAGGTACTTAATCTAACCTAAGCGCCAAGAAAACTTGCTACATCTACAAATTTTTTATTACCGAAACTGCACATTGGAACAAAGCAGTTCCCCGCTTTCAAATTTGTATTTCCATCAACCACTTAGCAATTTTTCTCTGTGTATATCTTTTTTTTTACTTTTTCGCATTTATATTCTTTTATTTTCCAGATTTGACTGAGTTCTTTCTTCCAATTAATTCATTAAGTCAGACACAGTCCAGCCTTACAAAGTTGCGTACACAACCTTGGCCTTGACTGGCGATTTCGCCGACACAATCCGAGTCACCCGCACAACAACACAAAAAGCAAAAAGTACCAGTGTGTACATATGTACATACAAGTACAGTATTCCACAGCAAAAACAAAAAAAAAAAAAAGAAATCTATCAACACCAGTAAGCGGCATGAAACGCGTAATTGTTGCATGAAGTGTGCGCATTTGACACGTGCTTCCGATAAAAAACAACGGATTCAGTAAACATAGATACACACACGCATACACACACACATATACATGCATGCACTTATTTGCATATTCGCTTAGTCAACACTTTGTGGCACCAGACCACCTCCTCGCAACCCGCTGCAATTGGCCTCACCCGGCACTTGGAAGCATATGAATAAGCGCCCAGCTTGCGCTAGGGACAGATGTGCGCACGTCGCCGCTCAATCAGCAACGCTGTGCCACTGGCAACTGGGTGGAACGTGCGACTAGCAGCCGCACGACGACAAGTGGCGCGTACCAATGTGGCGCGCAGGCGCATGTGCACCTCTCCGCTCTATGCAAATAAAAACAAATAAATATCGATGTAATATTTCGCACTGAATGGCAGTGAGTCAGTCAGTTAGTTGGTTAAGCCACAGCTGCTATTAGCGGCTTTCAAGATTTGCACGTTGCATGCAACAATTGCTAGGCCATATGAGTTTGTGTGTGTGTGTGTGTGTGTGTTCCACTAATAGACAATTGACTTTGTGTGCCGACAATTGCAATAAATGTTGCCAATACTGCTGGCAGGCAGGAACAACAAAGAAATGTGCAGAAAGCTGGAAACGAAGAAGGAAGCGCCACGGTGGTCACACAAATGAAAACTGCCGCGCTAATGGTAGTGATGATCACAACAATTTGGATTATGTTAATGAAGTTGGCGATGATGGCTCAGGCAGGAGTTGTTGCTACCACCGCAGAAGATGATATTTGTGATTTCGTTGTTGTCGACGCTGTAGACTGACGATGGTGCGGTGAACTGCATCCACAAGTATTGGAGTGTGTATGGGGTACATATGTAAATGGATGTGTGTATGTATATGTGTAGTATGTGTGTATGTATGTATGTATGCCTGTATGTATGTGCAGCAAAGAGAACAAATGTCTGCTAATATTACAACTGCGACAATAGCAATAGCAATTCTGCTGCAGTATCAATCAAAAAGCAGAAATAGTACGCGTGAGGAACAGCTGCAAACGTCGTGTGGCCCATACAGAATGCGTCGTAAGCTTATGAAGTAGCACTTGCCCCGTCGTTACAGTACCAAGTTGCGGTCAGCTTTTAGTGCTGTATTTATTTTTAATATCTTTGTTTATAGATTTTTGAATTCTCTTTCGCTAATTATTTATTTTTGCATTTTCTTGTTTTCTACTATTTTTTAATAAATTCTACACGACTGTTATGGCAAGCTTGAACAGTGTAAAATATGAAGGAAAGGTGCGCATATACACACATACATATGTGGTATGAAGGGCAGATGTCTTTCAAATAGAAAGAGTCCTTTGCCCCGCACCTGATTTATAGACGATAATTTGATTGCCTGGGCATATTTTTAGTAGAAATCTATAACAAGTCGCATAGAATGGGCGATGATATCACTAAACTGGGGATTGGGAAAAGATCCCAGCGAGTGAGCTTACCAATATATTTCATTTGGCGACCCAATATCATCTTACCTGCTCTGCCAAATATATAAGGTATATATTTTTTCGCACTCCCTCAGAAGCAGCTAGACATAGATAAATGAAATATGATTGGATTGAGATGTTTTGGAGTCCCACAAAGGACAATATAAAATCAAAGGACTGCACGTATCGGCATCAGTGGAACATGTAGAACTTTCCCAAGTGCTGCCTTGAATATCGTTTTGCACTTACTTCCCACTGACTCTGACGTTATTTCCATCGTTGCTAAAAGTGTAATCAGGTTAAAGGAAGTTGGCCCTTGGAGGACACGTCTCCCAAAGGACATGGTTGCATTTGTAAGCAGTTATCCGCCATTTCTCAGAATCTTGCACAAATTTCTTTATCCACAAACTGGAGTTTGAGAGTCGTGCCTGGGCAACCTTTCCAAGTAAGCAGGGTTGGAATGAAGGGAGAATCTGCACCGAAGCTGGTACCTCGGACTTCCCTGATGGCTCCAAGACATACATAATCGGGAGTCGGAGCAGGGATTTTCTTTAAATCAGCCAATTTATATAATTCCTTAAAACCTTATACTTCCAATCCTTACTCCCCAACAAAAAATCAGCGCATTACTTGCATTGTGGCTGCTAGTGCCAGTAAGAAGAAGCTGGACATCGAGATAATAGCGCAGACACAAAAAAATTTAGCGAAGTTCTCAACCATCTGCGTGATCCTTCTGCCAGAAAAATGTGACACACAGATGGCGCTTCAAGCAGTGAAAAGGCGTTGTTCCTAAGCAGGTGGGTAGAACTGGTAGCGGCAGGCTAATCACCTACCCTGTCAGAAAGCAAATAGATTAAACGCCCTATGCTCCCGAGTGGAGTGAACAAGGAAACAAAAAAAAATCTACCGGAAACATCAGAGAGGCAGACTGTTGAGCTAATTCTTGAATCTTTTCCAGAATTCTTCTCTCAAACTCTCCCAAGAAGGTAGCGTCATCGAAAATTGTCATCGTTTAAGCTTCTGCGCCATACTTTATGATGGGCTTCACCACTTCAGCCTCTTGTTGGTAAAAGAGATTTTCCGTTGGAAGGAATTGGAATCGTCGTGAATTTTCGTGCCATGAGAATTAAGGAAAACCAACCGCCGAAGGCCAATTATTTTTTACCAAGACAATGCGAACTCTTACTTTTTGGCTCACACCAGATTGTTTTTGAGCACTCAAAAGATCGAAGTAATGGTTGATCCACCTTATAGCCCTAATTAGACAACTAAATTATTTCTGTTTTTCCGCGAACATCAAAAATGATATGCGATGTCAACGTTTTTTAACGCCTGAAGAACTTGTTGAAGCCTTTAACGGCTCGTTTTGGTGGAATACACTTCTAAGTGCCAAAAGAGCTTCGAAAATTGGTTCCAGCGTACGAGTATACAGAAGTGTACTGAATAGAATATTTGGAAAAACAATGGAGTCATTCTCAGAATTCTTTTTACTGAGTTTTCATTGTTGAGCGCAAAATATTAATTAAAAACGCGCTGGGGAAATAATTTTAAAGAGCTCATTCAAACGGTCTTGCGCATCCGCTTTGGTCACATGGGGTGGACCCACAAACCAAACTCTTTGATAATAATGCTCGCCTCTAGGGCCAATTCATAGAAGACGACTTCGGTAGAACAATAATAAATTTAAATGTATTTTCATGGTTCGAATGTCAAAATTTCAATGGGAAAGTAGCCAACCAACAAGGCAATAACAAAGAAGCAGAGCACTTTGAAGTACCAAACCGCACTTCACTTTGTGTGGAATCGTCTCGGTCAGCAACATAACCGCCTGAAAGAGATGGAGCTTCCCGTTTAGGTGCTTTGAGTAGATGTGTGGATTCGTCTCGGCCAGCAACATAACCGCCTGAAAGAGATGGAGCTTCCCGTTTAGGTACTTTGAGTAGATACCATAGAATTATACGAAGTAGAAGCCGTAAAGGCTAAAGAGGCCTGAAGGCGAGAGCTGCATGTGATCACAAATGGTGTGGTCTACTCCGTACGTGTCCTTAAGCATGAACAGTTCTTAAGATGGCACCACCTCCTGTTGGTATTGGTTGCATCTAAGCGCAGTTGAGCTCAGTTGAAGCCTTCTCTGGCAAACGCTGCAGAAATAGACTTCAGGTCCAGGGTTAGGCGCGATGCTGGCCCTGAGGAGAGTTGCTCCAGACGATAGGGGTGAAGTACAGAGCACTAACCAAAGTTAGTTTAATGAAGCCAGTAGCCGTTGGTCGGAGAAAACCTGAGTCATTCCAATACATACAACCGGCTGCTCTTCTCAACCTGAGATTGGCTACACTTCCAGGTGGAGTGCAAGAGGTACTCGTTACTTTTCCCTGACCGAGATTTTTGATTCGAAATTCTTCCTAGAAAATACAGTCAGAGCACAGCGATCTGAGATTATCAGGAAAAGGCTAATATTTTGAGTATATGCGAGTAACCTGGGGTTTCATGGGGTGCTTACTTTACACATGAGACACCGTCCATTGCCATTCTTTACCTCCTACAAATATAAATTCGTTTGGGCAAAAAGAACATCATTATTTTCAGGGTAGATGGCTGTAGTGATCGATAAGTTTAGGCTCGTTGTTAAGGTGACATTTCACACTAATCAAATTCTTTTGATATTTTTTATTTGTTGCATTCAGTTGTGAGTTACCGGGTGTTAACAGTGCAAGTCAACAAACAGAAAATTCGTTTAGAAATTCAACTTTTTACTAGCGTTTTCGTATTAGTGGCCGCACAGACGCACAGTGCGGCCGATTCTCAAAAAGATTCTCGGCCACACTGTGAGACGGCTCAAGCGGTTAAGAAATTTATAATTGAAGATTTTCTGAACTGAAACTTCTTAGACGTCGATGGACGAGCGAGAATGGAGAGTAAAATTTCAAGACCATGCAAAGTTTTGGGCATTTTCGTTCCCCGAGAGAGAAAAAAGGTGTAACTTAGAGGAAAAGGAGAGGGAGAGCTATACCTTATATATATCTTAGATACACTTTAGGCTACTTCTCCTGAGTTTTTCCTTGTGCTTGCTAATTTCTAGTGAGAAATAACACTGCCTACTTTTTAGCGCTTGTTTGTTGGTGCAAACTTGTAGGAAATATATTTTTGGTGCCTACTTTTTGGCGTTATATTTCCTTGATGCCTACTGTTTGGGGCGTTTTTTGGTCCCAATTTTTTTTGGTGCCTTTTTAGTGCTTATACTATAAAGAGCTATCCATTCCGGCGTCGGATTTATTGGTATTGATTTGCGGTAATTTGTGCCATTGCTGCGGTCCTGGAATCCCTGGGTTTGTGCGGGTGATAAACGCTCGAAGTAGTGCGCATTGCTACCACGGTTTGTGCCCGCCGTTTACCTACACCGGTGGACCTTTCTCCGTTTTTTGTAAATTTTGTCTATTTGTATTCTCTGCAAACGTTGTGAATTTATTTAGATATATATTTTCTCTCTCATTCTCTCTCGGGTCTCTCCCTCTTTCTTTGTCTGTCTTGAAAGTTTCCCTTCTGTTATGTGTGCACTGTGTTTTTTTTTTACTAGGTTTAACTCGTGCATACGTAGTGAGTATTTTTGTGTTAGCCAATTAAAGAATGCAGCTGTTGAATATTCATAATTGCTATTAAATCTCTTCTCTCTAATCCAAATCACTTATTCATCAATTTTTATGAATCTGGGGCACTTAAAATTCGATCGATATTAAAATACTTGCACTGAATTTATTTAAACTAAATTGAATTTTAATGCATTTTTGATAGATTTTCAATAGCTTAGTGAATGAAGAAGAAGAAAAAAACTAAATTCCATTTATAAACATTTTGTGCCGCATTTGGTTGCGTCATCACTCTTACGCCTCCGCTTTAAACAATCCTTCATTGAAATTTCCCTCTGCTACTGTTGACTGGTGTCGACTACTGTTTCCCCCGATCGTTGGCGCATCATTTTTCATTTCCATTTCATTCACTATTTCTAATCCTTTTTCTTGCCGCGCAGTTGAGCAGTAAACATTGCGCGCACCTTGCGTAATCCTTTGAAATGCTGCGCAATTCACCCTTCCTATCTTCTCTTTTATTTTTGTGCACGTAAACTTGCATTTGGTGTGGGTGTTGCCCGCAACAAATTGATTCTTACTTGCAACATGAAAGAAATTTCAATTTCCAAACGCTTGCCTTGGGCCTGAATGTCTAATCATTTATGTATTTTCTAATAAAAGGCGTATCAATCGATTTGGTCATAGGCAAAATGTTTTGAAAATTTTTAAAAGAAATTTTCTGCAAAAGATGCTGTATACTTTGATTATAAATTCGGCTGTATGCGCAAGTAAAAATAGTAGAAGGGCAAACAACAAATGCTTATTACTGCTACAACAACAACAAACGCTCATAAAATTTGATTAATTGCACCTTTCCTGTGCTGAAGAAAGTATCGATCAGAGCAAGATTGAGATTTGCAAAAGGATACACTCAGGCTTCGTCTTTGTCTTCTAAAAAAAACTAATACGTTTTCGAACTCCGCAAGCCATTCTGTGCAATTCTCTCGCTTGTATTGAGTTGGATTCGATTAGAAATTTAAAATTCACAATGACAGCCGCACAGCATTCGTATGCAGCACAACTTGAGTAATAATAAAAGAAATATTCTTCAACGCCATCCTGTGCATTTCACTTACTTACACACCTACAAATGTCTCTTTGTTTCAAAATATCATCCCTCATCCATTTCTAAGCGACATCTAACGTCAAATCGTTCAGATTTCCTCTTCTAATTTAAAAACTACCCCATCTTTTTTATAACAAACCAAAGTAAAACCACTTTCAAGGCCAATTGGGGTTGCATTTGCAGGATTTTTCGCCTTAGCCCTTGAGCGGGTGAATTTGTGGAACGTAAATGCAATCAGAGCGAAGGAATTTCTACAAAGGGATGCTGTAGCAAAAGGTGTTGCAAGCGCACCGATATTTTGTGAAGGATTCTAAAGGATAATAAAAACTACTCAAGGTTGGTGAAAAGGATAAAAGGATATGCCTTCTAAGGGTAGTTTGGGTAATGTAATGGAATTCTTCGTTTAAAAAATTCTTGCAGTATAAGCATGAAAACCTGCTGTTGTAGTCAAAGATCAAAACCATTACATGCTGATGCTTTGGTGATCATGGCAGTACACATTTTCATGTTAAACTGTAGAAATAGAAAGTACATCTGAGTTCAAAATTATAGTAGCGCGAAGAATTGCCAAGTTTTAACCATTTTTTGTATACGAGGTGTGTTCAAAAACTAAGGTGAATTTTCATTTTTTTCAAAAACTATTATATTTTTCGTCAATTTCTATTTTATCTCCTACAAAGTAGTCCCTCTCAGATGTAAAAGCAGTTCTGCTATGCACTTTTTGGTATATCCTTGAGCTCTCTCAGCGCTTCGGTTTTTATCTCGTCAATTGTCGCAAAACGCCGTCGTTTCAAGGAACTCGTCTATCTTGGGAACAGCAAAAAGTCGCAAATTCACCTTATTTTTTGAACATACCTTGTAAGTGTATCATTTCCTTTGTGTTTTTTATTAAAGTGCAGTGCATTCTAAAAAAAAATTAAAAACCAAATAAAAAATTGAGAAATTTAAGAAATTGCCATCAAAACTTGTTAACCACAATCTTGAGCAAAATAAAATGTAAGTTTGGAGTTGTTGTTGTAGCGGCACAAGCCCCCATATGTCTACAGGAAATAACCCAGAACCAAATGTCGTTTGGAAGCTCAAAAGCTTTTCTTCTGGCATCAAAACAGTTTTTTAGAAAGAAGTTTTTATTTGGAAAAAACTTAGAGTATTCCTCTTTTTATTTCCTTTTGCTTAAAATTTTGTTTTCTTTTTTTATAGATTTTTGAAATTTGTTTTCATAATCTTTTTATAATTTTTAAATTTATTTTTCATTTTTTTGGGATAAAATTTATTTGTTAAAAAAATTAGATTTTTTTTCCTTAAGCAATTTGTTTTAAGATTTTTGAAATTTATGTGTTTGGAGTCAAATATATTTGTTTAATTTTATTATTCTTAAAATGTTTTTTTGGTATAAAATCCATTTTTTTTAAATTACTCTTTCGAAAAAAATTAGTTTTTTTTTAATTTTTTGTTCCTTAACAATATTTTTTTTCGTTCTTTACAAATTTTTGAAATTTATGTGCTTAAAGTCAAATATCTTTGGATATTTTTATATTTTTCTTTAACTTTTTTGGGATAAAATCCGCTTTCGCTTAAGGAATTTTTTTAAATTTTTTTTGCTTTAGAATTTTTTTTTCTTTTTATGGATTTTTGAAATTTATGTGTTTGAAGTAATTATCTACGGCTATTTTTGTCAGTTTTAAATTAGTTTGATTTTCATGGTACAAAATCCATTTTTCAGAAAGATTTTTTTTTGGATTTTTAAAATTTATGTGCTTAAAGTGAAATATTTTTGGTTATTTTTATATTTTTATTATTTATGTATCCCACATTTTCGGTATAAAATCTATTGCTTAGAAAGAATTTTTTGGAATTTTTTTTCTTTTTTTAATTTTTGTTCCTAAATAAATTTTTAAAAATTTTTGAACTTTATGTATACTCTTAATATTTTTAAATTTTTATATACATTTTTGTATTTTAAGCATATTTTTTAAATTTTTTTAATTTTTTGCAGACAAAATCACTTTTTATAAAGAAGATTTAAAAAAAATTAATTTTTTTTCTAGTATTTGTTTCTTAATAAATTTTTGTAAAGTTTTTTTCTTTGTTTTTGGATAAAGATTTTTATAAAGATTTTGTTTTGCTTAGAATTTTTTTTTTTTTTTAATTTTTGTTCCTTAATTATTTTGTCCCTTTTTTATAGATTTGTAAAATTTGTGTGCTTAAAGCCAGTTGGTTTAAACTTTTTTTAATTTTGGTTTTATGTTTTTGGATAAAATCCATTTTTTATAGAGTACTTTACTGAAAAAAAAGAAATTTTTTCCATTTTCGTTCCTTAAGAATAGTTTTCTATAGATTTTTGAAATATTTTCGGTTAATTTTATCATTTTTATATTTTTTTTATTTATGCATCGCACTGTTTTGGTATAAACATTGGATTTTATAGAAATATTTTTTTGGAAAAAAATTGTAATTTGTTTTTTAATATTTGTTCTTTGATAAATTTTTTCAAATTTTTTAAATCTATGTATATTTTTAATATTTTTGAATTTTTATATACATTTTTATTTTTTAAATATATTTTAAAATTTGTATTTGTTTTTTTTTGGACAAAACGCACTGTTTAAAAAAATATTTTTGGAAAAAAATTAATTTTTTTCTTAAATTTGTTTTTTAATAAATTATTGAAATTTTTTTTTATCATTTTTAATTTTTTTTATTTGGTTTTGGCTAAACCCCATTTTTATAATGATTTTTTTTAAATAAATTTTTTAATTTTTCTTCATTACAATAATAGTTTTTTTTGTGTTTTTACAGATATTTGAAGTTTATGTATTTAAAGTCAAATATTTTCAATTATTTTTATGACTTTTAAAGTTATTTTACTTTTTTTGGACAAAGTCCGTTTCTTAGAATTTATTTGTTTTTTAAGAATGAAAATTTGTTTGTCTTATTTTTTTTTAATAATAATAAACTAAATAAATTGTTTCCTTTTTTCTACAGGTGTTTGAAATTTAGATGATTAAAGTCAAATAACGTCAGTTATTTTTACCATTTTTAGAATTTTCTGTGTTTTTTTGGAACAAATGTCGTTTTTTAAAAAGAATTTTTTTGAAAACAAAATTTTGGAGTTTTGGTTTTGAATTTTTGTTCCTTAATAATTTCTTTTCTTTTAATAGCTTTTTGAAATTTATGTGTTTAAAGACAAATTTTTTCGGGTGTGTTTATCATTTTTAAAATTCTTTTAGTTTTTGCTGATAAAATCCATCTTTTAGAGAGAATTTTTTTGTAAAAAAAATTGTTTTTTTTTCTTAATTTTTGTTCATAATAAATTTTCGGTTATTTTATAATTAAAAATTTTTTTTTGGGATAAAATCCATGTCTTAGAACGAATTTTTTTTTTGAAAAAAAAAAAAAAAATTTTTTTGTTTTAGAAAGAATTTGTTTTTTTATTTTAATTTTTGTTCCTTAAGAAATCTTTAAAGATTTATTTCACCCCATTCGTAGTTTCGTTTGTAGCTGTTACCTTTGCATTTTTTCTACAATGTCGTGTAGTTGCGTGTCAGTTCCTGTGCTCCTGACTGCACTGGTTTACTTAATAAAAAAACAGTTGTCATTCCTTATCGCCACTCCACAATCGAACCGAACAAATCTTTGGAACAAATGTATGTGCTGTACGTGCCACAAGCACTCATCGTTCATAATACACATACATACATACATACAAAACAAATACACGCACAGTTAGTTAGAAGTTGAAATTGTGAGGAAAATTGTGTCAACACTTTGTCAAAGGCGAGAGGCAATTAATCAACAATTTTATGGGTGTTCCAACATTTGAGAAACACGACTAAAAAGTACAAATAATGTTCTAAAGACCTATTGGTAGCCAACAACAAACAGCTTCGTATGTGACTAAAATTTGCTTCACTCATTACCTTGACTCCACCGTACAACCCAGGCAAGGAGAAGCAAATTCCACAAAGAATGCGGCGAAGGGATAAAAATGTAAGCACTGCATTATTGTTGTGATTGTTTTTCATTTACAACAACACGCTCACTTGTACGGCTTAATGATTATGGCCTACCGATGGACATTACTCATTGATAAAAACGGAAATTCACACGAATTCACGAAGCTATGCAACTGCTTTGTATGGCAGGATGGATGCTCCCGAACGCGCCGCTAAATGTGGCAGCCAGCAGTTGCTGTTGCAATTCATGCAGTTACTTTTATTGGTTTTGTCAGCAGCATGCAGCGACATGCAACAGAATTATCATCGCATTTATCACGTGTCAATGAGTCTGTCGGACAACACTACAACGACAGCAGCAGCAGCAGCAATAAATGTAACTACCGTTGCGTTGGCAGGCCAATGTAACTACCACAGCCGCAGCAAAAAAACAAATACAGAACATCTTCTGTAGTAACAACAAACAGCACCAGGCTGTGAGCGCATTGGCGATTTGCACACTCGTTGCCACTTGTTAGCAATTAATTAAATAGAGCGCGCAACATTTTTGCGAACCCTGCAACATTTATTTTCGGCGTCCGTTGCCGCCAGCAGCAACGACGCACCAACCGAGCGAGCGGCAGTGCACTTTTAATTATGGCCGCATTAGTTATGTTGCTGTGCCAAAATGCAGCAGGAAAAAAATGAAAAAACCCAGAACAATTGCAGCAAGCAGGTAGCGAGTTTGTTGACAGCAGAGGAGTAACTGCTGATAATTTGTGGCGGCATTTGCATAATAATCCTTTCGCCACTACTCACTACTGTCGCCGTTCTCGTTGTTGTCGATTTGTGCCCTAGGGCAACATCTCAGCATATGTACGCGTGTGTGTGTGTGTGTGTGAGGTGGCTGCCAAATGGGTGTGCAGGGTGACAGGTTGTTGTTAATGCCACATGCAGTGTCGTTAAATGGTGGTGCATACATAAAATTTGGCATCTAAGTGATTTTTGTGATTCCGCCTCTAAACTGTTGCTGGAAGCGTACCGGCTTCAGAGAATCAGCGGCTATGGGCTAAGATTTTTGAAGCACAAACTTTCGTGTGAATATTTGAAAATATTTTCATTGAAATTACAGTGTTTATAATAATGTGTAAGAGGTGTGAAGATCGTTGTTTTTTTGTCTTTGTTTGAATTTAGAAGACGCTGGAGGGATTTGCCTGCGAAATGACATTGGTGAATGTTCTTGTCTCCCATTCGAGGCGTCCGCAGGCGGCGGACAGGGGAAAGCTCGGTAGATATGCAGGGTAGATGAGAAATAAAATACCAAACTTCAGCCGAAAGCCTCCGATGCTAGCGCTGCACTTTCCGGTGTGTATAATAATTTTACTGTTATGTAAACCTTTATAAAATAAATAAACCAACCGCGGACCAAATACAAGCAAACACCTGCTTAGAGGTGTAAGTAGTATTTCTATTACTAAGTTAGGGCAGCCGGGCTAGCAACTTACTTGTCTGAAATCCCGATGTTAACGAATTGTCAAATTCACTGCCTCGGATAACGAAATCAAAGCCACCGTTGACAACTTTTTGCTATCGTATGAGGACAAAGATAAAAGACGTTCTATGCTTCAAATGGGAGTTAAAGAGTCAACACAACTAATGGCAATAAATATTTTTGTCTAGCGACAAGTAATCGATTCTTATTTCGATTACTTTGGTCAGCTCTGTGGACGTATTTTTTGTTTAACTGTATGAGCTTGTCTGAGCTTCTGGCAGAAATTAGTGGTGTACAACACCGTTGTAATCCTTAAAAACTGTGAGCGTCACTTTCTTTTTTGACTGGAAACGAAGAAGTTTTTTTTTTTGTCTTGGTTCACTTGGAGCTCTCCACTCCAGACTCCCCTCATGTCTGGATTGCGTGTCGTATGCATAAACCCACATCTCGTCCCCACGAATGTTGGATCGTATTCAACCTTGGAAATCATGTTTTTGGCGATATCAACGCGATCCCTTGTTTCCATGAAATTCAGGTTTTTTGGGACTAACTTTGAAGCAACACGGTGCAAACCCAATTTATTAGCCACAATTATCTGAATGGAGCCATAAGCAATGTTCCAGTCCTCTGCCAGCTCTCTGATGATTAATTTCCGGTTATTCCAGCTTTTCTTTCACTTTGTTGATGATTTCATCAGTTTCCGATGTCGGCGGCCTGCCCCCACATTCGCCATTCTCGATGGACTCACAATCTCTTTTGAAGCGTTCATGCCATTTGTAAAAAGATATTTCTTTTCGGGAAAAAAATAATTTAAAAATTTTTTAGAAAGAATTTTTTGAAAAAAATAAATGTTCCTTAATAAATTTTTTAAAAGATTTTTTTAAATTCATGTGTTTAAAGTTAAATATCTTCGGTTATTTTTATCATTTGTATATATTTTAAGTGTTTTGGGATAAAATCCATTTTTTAGAAAGAATTCTTTTAGAACAAAAATAGATTTTTTTTTAAGTTTTCACGAATTACTTTAAAACTTGAATGGTCCGCGATCCAGGACCACACACAGCTGAAGCTACTGGACCGGCCAGTATATAGACAGACATTAAACGACATTCATCGGTAAACTCTCATCATCTTTCTAAACCCGACCGTTATCGGAGTCCAACCACCACCCTTTGCATACGAAGAGCTTCAGCTGCCACAGGAATCCTCCTTGCAGATATTTTCTAGAGCGCGAGCCACCAACCAGACGAGTCAGGAGAAATCTCTTTGACTACAGCGACGATATCCACACCAAACACAAGTACTGCCATCCGGGCAATATATAGACAGGCATTAAACGACATTCGTCGGGGGTCTCTTACCACCTTCTTAAACTCCCGACCCTCAAATGCTTTTGGAGTCAATCATCACCCATTGCAGACGAAGTGCTTCAGCTGCTTTGGCTCAATTACGGGATGGATTTTGTTGACAGTTAAACTCCTACCCATCCACAATCGACTCCAATATTCTCAATGTATATTTGGCATATGAAGGTCACCACCTATTTTCATGTTCTCTCAAACTCAATAATATAATATCTCCCGTCGAAATACCACATTTCCTGGGCCTACCGTTAGATGCGTTAGACGATTACGATCAGTGATTACCCCGCACTGGTAGGGTCTAGTGAACTGCTTAAACAACAACAACACAGGTCGCATAGCACGGAAAAAGCTGGTTATATAAAAATAAATAAAGGAAAGCGACATTTATTCGCCAACATCTATAAAACAAAAAGTTTTGAGTTTTGGAAAACTGTAATTCTTAGCAATAAAAAGAAGTTACACATATTTGGATCGAATTGACGGTGTATGGTATATATATATATTATATATATGTTCTATGATTCCACGAGAACCCAAAGGGCTACGACAAGCTGCCTCCATTCGTTTCTATCGAACACCAGCCACTTTAGTTCGTTCCAACTTTTCTTTGTCCTAAGTCTGTTTCTAAGGTTCTTCCCCAGGTTATGCCTCTTCGTCGGCTACCCTGCGGGTTTCAATCAATCACATTACGGGTGATGTCGTTCGGATATCTTCTTAAAATGTGTCCAAGCCACCCCACTTTGTTTTGTCTGGAATTAAAAACCATAATCTACTCTTAAGCACGGCGGAAATTCTATCACGGTTTGGACTTGTATGGCAGCTCAAAGAGTCAGACACCTGCTTCTATATATGACTTGATAGGTAAGCATCTTCGGTTGTCCATTCTTAAGGAAAATTTACATTTACATAATTATCCTAAAATGTGAATAAATACTTTTCAACCCGAAGTATTTGAGGCACCTACCGAAAGTCGTGCAACCATAATCAAGTGATTCGACAGAAAATTTCATCTAAAAGTTACTTTGAAGCTATTTCGCTCAATAAATAGAGAAAAATACCAGCCGAATTTTGTTGAAAGTTCGTAGAATTGCCTAATCGCTTCATTTGTGGAAGCCTTAAAATCGTGTTAAATATCACCACGGCGCCGAGGAAGTCAAGTCGACCACAACATATATGGACGATGCAAATGGAAGGTGATATGAAACGTGCCAACTTAAACACCGATACAAGCCAGGATCGAAGAATTTGGATATTATGTACTAGGAGAGCTGATCCCAACTGATGTGGGATAAAAGCAAGGAAGCAGAAGAGTCTACTTGACGTTTCGTCCCGACAGTCGGTTCTACGTTACCAGAATTACCCGGACTTACTATATCTCCGGCCAAGAAATGTCACTCCAGCTGCACTCCCTGTATTTGTATGGGGAATGTTTTTACTGCTACAACAAAAGAGTCTCCTTGATAGAATTAGACGGTTAGATGGCAACGAAGTAATATGAGCAATGGTTTCATTGATTTTTCTCTTATATCAGCAACGCAATCTCAGTTTTGTCGTAAATAGACCGCTGTCACATCCCTGGTTACGTCAGGAAACCAGCTGATCGCTCAACATTGCTGAGAGCTGATTAACCGTCTGATATTAGAAACATCTCTGGCCTCTGTTACTTCGCGCACTTCTCTTTGCCGATCCGCGAGAATCATGTCGTGGACTTTTTGAATGATGTCATCGCTAACCACGTCTGCCGGACGTCCTGGTCGCTCTTCATCAAAAATGGATGTTCGCCTACGTTTAAATTCGTTGAAGCAATATCTGATTGTGTTCGTAGATGGCGAAGCATCCCCATAGACAGCATTCAACTTTGCTTTTATATCCTCGAAATTTTTCCCCATCCAAAAAAGGCAAATTCCCGAACGATGCTGCTCTTTTTCCATCTGAGCGAAAATCACGAAACTCGTCTTACTCCAATAGCTGTCAATTCCAAACTAACCTAACAATCAGTCTGAAATTTGTTTTACCGTCGTTTGATAGATGGCAGCACACGATGCTAACACCAACTTCTTTCTGGAACGCCCTCTGTCATCAAATACCGGTACTTATTGAACCGCCCTCGTACATTTACAATTTCTGTTTCTTAACGTGCTTTATTTCTATATGAATTTGGGAATCCTCCTCCGTGAGTTGATGCACTAATAATTTCTTCTGAACATCTCATCTTCAATACAAATTATACATAACGCTACTCGAACGGTAATCCGCTTTCCGCTTAAGTTACCTCACAGATTTAAAATAATTTATCTGTCATTTCCTCTGCGCCAAATCCTTTACCCAAATATCATCCTTTGAATTGTTCGCCTGTGAAGCAGTCCACGCGATCCTTCGTTGAATTCGCAACCATTTGTGGTAATTATTATGTATCGCCTGGATAATTTTAACACCTCAACGTCATCTGCAAATACCATCAATACGAGCCACTACCCACTTTTCACGCGCCAGCATGTCCGCCTCCTCTGGCACATAACAAAAAAAAAGAAAATAATATAAAAAGCAACTGCGTGCGCTCAATGAATCGTAGTTGGTTGTGTAACAACAATAAAATGAAGATACAACAATAAAAGATTTCGACATTTGCGCGCCCTGCTGAAAGCATATCGCCGCATAAAAATCACATCAAGCATGCAGCTTCTTAGAAAGCTTTCAACACCTTTTTTTCGGCGGCATTACAATTGAGGGCAGCCGGGAGGGGGAGCGCGCATAAAGAGACCCCATTTGTGTGATCCCAGCCGCCACAAATGGGTAGTTTGGCCACTGGCCACAACAGCGGCAATAACAAAACGATAAGTATTATTGCAACAGCAGTAGCCACAGCCACAGTCACGGCCGGCACAATGTGTGTAGTTATCGAGCGCAACAATAAAAAAAAAAACAACAAGAACAGCCAAGAACGCCGCAAGCCACTTATTTTCGCACCTCGACAAATTTTTTCGCACTTCATAGCTTCTAATTTGGCACTGCCGTGCGTGAGTGCGTGCATGTGCGTTGTTGCTAGTCGTCAAGCTGGCATTGCTGTTAGCGGTGTTCTTGTGGCTGGCGCGCGCGCCTGCGCGTATATGTTTATGTGTGTGTGTGTGTGTGTGTGTGCGGTGTAACCTCCTCCTCACGTTGCTGTTGCGTCGTATTATTTTCACCATTCAACAGTTATCTCAGCAGATGCATCAGTAATTTTTGATGCTGTTGCCCTTTTTATTGCGACTCACCAAGGTGTCGATTGCTGCTGCCAATAATGCGAATACTACTACTGTTGCTCTGTTGCTACGACGCATCTTCATTGGCAGCAATAAAAATGTGAAATGGCAGCGATTTTCATGGATGGCGGCTTAGCAGTTGAAGGTGCCGCAATATTGCGAATTGGATATGCATGCATACTAGGGTTGCTAGAGATGGCGGAAAATGTCGATCCCAGGATTTTCGAGACTACGAGATTCGTTTCGGGATTCAGCTGGATTGGTAAGTTAGTACTTCACAGCCGTAAAATATTTCTATCAACAGTGACTGTTGAATGAGAAGAAACGTAAAATTTATGACCTTCGCCCTAGAATCCACTGTTGAATTTTGGTAAGAAAAATGTTTTTAAACAAATAAAATATTGAATGAAAAATCTTAACTAAATAAATGTTAGAAAAAAATGCATATATAGAAGATTTACTTACACTTTTTGCGAGGGCATTTCACTTAAAAATACCATATCTTCGGGGTATTCGAACTCAGATACTGTACCCTGAAACGAGCATGGAGTTTTTGCTCTGTTTTAAATTGGAAGTGCATTTTGAATAGGTGTGAACAAATGTTGCTGAATGTTGCCCCATGTATTCACGACGTAAACTCAATACTACTTTGCCATGAAATATGTAAGAAGTTTCACGTATATTTCACGGCAATGCAATTTATATGGATTTTGACAGTTATTTCTTGTGAAACCCAAACTTAGTACTTCTAACTTTACGAGTAAATTAAAACAAGTATCTTGGAAATTTTCACCTCCTTCAATTGGTGTCTTATACTTTTAGGGATCCCGAAATAATTTATAAAATAATTTAATCACGTTAATCAGCTAAAAAGATTTTACTGTAATCAAATTTGTGGTACACAAGTATTTACTTCTTTCAATTGGATATTTAAATTTTTTGGGATCCCGAGATGAATTTAATAATTAAGAAATTAATTGTATAAAATAAGTTAATTACGTTAATCAGTTAAAAAGCTTTCACTGTAATCAAATTTGTGATACAAAAGTGTTTACTTCCATCAATAGGTTATTTAAACTTTTCGGGATCCCGAAATAATTTATAAAATGAGTTAATCACGCTAATCCGTTGAAAAGATTTGAATGTAATCAAATTTTTGATACAAAAGTTTTTATCTCTTTCAACTGGATATTTAAATTTTTCGGGATCCCGAGAATAATTTATAATTGAAAAGCTTTAACTGTAATCAAATTTGTGATACAAAAACTTGTACTTCTTTCAATTTCTTCTAATTTATAAAATAATTCGATCCCGAAATTTTGGGGATTTCAAAATTTGAATTTCGGGACTCCGCAATACGCATCCCTAACGCATAGGCACATGCCCACTTATAAGATGAAGCGATTCTTCACACCACATTTGTGCAATTATCGCCATACTTGTAAATTACCGTTATTATATGTTGTACAGCCGCACAATTTTAAAGTTAAAGTAGCATAAAATTAAAAATACAAAAAATTAAAATGATTAAAAAAATGCACGAAAGCGTAGAAAAAATATATTTTAATCGAAAATTATTTATTAAAAGGGTCATATGCAGCCTTAATGCATTGCTTTATATTGCTTTTCGATATTCGTTATTTTTAGGCCACTTTATATCTCTAAATCACCCCTAATTCACGCCCCATTTACGTCCCCAAATGAAAGTGGTTTACTCAACAATTCACTCACACGCGTGCGTATGTGTTATGAAAATTTGTGAAAAGTATAAATTAAAGTGTCACGAAGTGGTGTTAAGTAGCCTGTGACATGTTGCTGCAACATGTTTTGTGCAACATCACATTTTTTGCAGCCTAGTGCTGCAGTTTACGGGTAGCTGGTTTGATGCTCGGAACACCCATAAAATTGTTAACAAATGTGCTGTCTTATTGCGCCCCTTATCACAATTTCGAATCACGCTTCCTCGTTTTTTTCACGTCACATAAGTCATGCTGTCTTTCTTTCTCTCTCTCTCTCTAACTCGCCAGCACTTGCTGCAAAATCCATTGTGCCTTGCGCTTCAAATGTGAGGCGACTAATGACAGATTTCACTTTCATGATAGCGCCCCCTTGCTTAGCATTTCGTGTACGCCAGTTGTAACAGGTCGTTCGTGTTTTGGTCATACGTGTTGACCTATTAAATCACGTTCACACTCGATTGACCGAAATTAATTTTGGTGAATGGCAGACATACATCCAGTGCTAGCCATCCTCACTCACCCGAGAAGTATTAATGAAATGAGTAATGAGTGCTGGCAAGTGCACATTCTCGTGCGTTCTTTTGTTTGATTTAATCGTGACTGGAAATGTGATTTGATTTTATAATTATAGAAAGGACTCACAATTTTACTTTTCATTAATTCTTCTTCTACTTCGTTTTTTCATGCCTTTCATTTTCCACTTATTTCAGCAATAAAAACCCAAATTAATTGTTGATTGTCGTATATTTGAAGCAAAGTCGGATGCAGAAATTTATTGAGTCAGCGCACATAGTTGCTTGGAGCAGGTTTGTTGAGAGGAGCAGCTAATTAACAATGGCGATACAGAGATGAAAATATACTTATATGATCCTGTAACTCCTATTTGGAGCATAGGGTGTCAGCCACTCACTCCTCTTCGCCAACGGACACGATTTTGTGCCAGGGATCTTAGTTCTTCTTCTTCTTAATTGGCGCGATAACCGCTTACGCGATTTTAACCGAGTTTAACAGACGCGCCAGTCGCTTGTTTCTCGTGCTAACTGGCGCCAATTGGACACACCAAGTGAAGCCAAGTTCTTCTCCACCTGATCGTTCCAACGCAGAGGAGACCTTCCTCTTCCTCTACTACCACCAGCTGGTACCGCATCGAATACCTTCAGAGCCGGAGCGTTTGTATCCATTCGGACGACATGACCCAGCCAACGAAGACGGTGGATCTTTATTCGCTGCGCTATGTCTATGTCGTCGTAAAACTCATACAACTAATGGTTCCATCGCCTGCGATATTCGCCTTAGTTCCTTCCACGATAATCCAAGAGACTTCATTTCATCTTCTCTTGAGCGCCGCCAGGTCATACGTGGTCTGTCATTTCCTGTAACAGCTTGTTGAAGTCCATTCCAGCGCATCGCTTATTCAGCAGCATTGGCGTAATTTTTTCTTAGCGTGTGGCCAATCCATTGCCATTTTTGATTTGTGATGCAACGTGGACCTGGTTAGTTTGCGCCAACAACTCGACGTTGGTTATTGTCCGGGACCAGAAAATTCACAAAATCCGACGAAGGCAGCGATTTATGAACGTTGGCAGGTGCTTCGTGATCTGCGCAGTCACTTTCCAGGTGGTGCAACCATTTAATAGTACGAATTTAACATTCGTAGCTTGGTGTGAAGGCTGATACTATTGTTTTGCCACAATGGAGCGAAAATGCCAAAAGATGATTTAGCTTTGCTTAGTCTATATTGGGGGCTAATTAATGACGACTAACCACTATTAGTGATGTTCGTATTACGTGCTTCAGGCTGCTGATGAACTTCACCAGGTGTAACTTAAACCCAGATGTAGCAAAAAAGTGAGAGCCCAGATGTCTAAGTATTTGACCGACAAGAACCGAGCAACTGAGAAGAACGTACTGAGATGATTCCACTTCATCCTCCAGACAGCTGCTGCAGAAAAGACTTGAAGCAATCTCAAGTCTCACCGCATGGACTCCAAACGGACAATGTCCAGTAAAAAGATACCTAAAAAATTCGAGAGCTGCAGCTTTTTTAGCTTTAGAAGTTACCTCGAATGCTTCCGACTTACCCATGGCTAGAAGGATCTCGCGACTGTGCACGTTTGCGCGTTAGCCTAGCGCTCGCTGTGTGTGACCTATGCCACTTTCTGCCAATGGTTTGCCATAGGATGTGTTCCTCATTCCTTAATCTGCACAGAGCGTTATTGCTGATGGTGTTTGGACAGAATATTCTACAGAGGCTTTTCTTTGACGGACAGATCGACCTTTATGTGATAGTGTTAAAAACCGACCATGTTTCACTTACGCACTGCAATAGTGATTTCACAAATAGGCTGAATATTCGCCGTCCTTGTTTTGTTTAGCCTACAGTTGTCAGCTTCATCTGCTCCGCCGTTTGCCGTGATAGTGCAGCCGAGGTAGCAGAAGCTTTCAACAAATGCCACGGGGTAACCGTCAACCCTTCCTTGTCTTCCTTTATTATGGGTGACTCTCATTGCGTTGGTCTTGGCGATGTTTCTCTTATAAACAAAATATTACTTAGTTATTCAATATAAAGTTCCTAGTCCTACTATTCAAAGAGCATACATTTCAAAGAGAGACATTTTTACTATAGTTAACACTTTTCACATAATTTTACTCTTATTCAAATAAGTACAGTTAACACTGCCGTAACATTTTGTATAATCAACAAATCTAAGATAACTTTGTCTTTGCCCAAAAGGTGCAAATATATTATACAATGCAAAAATCTGCGCCTATCCGTTACCCTTAATCTATAGTTATCACATACCGTTACCGTGTGGCAAGCGCACTTCAAGATGCTTCCGGGTCTCTTCTAATCACGCACATTCAACGCTACTCGTATGCATATAATTTTCCATATTACGGTACTATGCAGATGGTTTGATTGCATTTGACACGCGTGCAATGCCAGCGAATGTCGAGCAATGAAAAAAAAAAATTATTTAAATAACTAAACAACTCATAACTGGTTTCCCATTCTTTTTTTTTTTTTTGAACGCGTTAACCTTGAAAAGTGTGACACTGCCGTGATAGGGTGATCCGGTGACCGCGCGGCAATCCGGCAATGCAATGGTAGCACCTGCCATTCTGGGCTGTGCTGGGCTGCGCCGCGTGTAGAAGTTTTGAATAGAAATGGAAGGGGTTGTTAATTGTTGCATTTGGAATTCCGATGCTATGTAATGCCGCAGGGGATCGGCGGCATAGGTGGCAGCAATGGTACAGGGGAAATGTACGTTTGTGTCCTCGCATTTGAAATTTAAGATTTCTCTCTTCCACATTTAACTATTATTATAATGTTTCTTTCCATTCGCTACTGACTTGCTTGGTTGATGTACTTACTTTGTTTGTTGTTGTTGGAACTTTTGTTAATTTTGATATTCGAAAAAAAGTGAGAACCGAGCGAAAGGGTGACAATTGTTGCCAGTACACGAAACACGAAAAGGGAGGGGAAGCAGCTGCTTTGCTTTGGTGTGGACGAAGAGCTGCGCTCAAATCGTAGGCAGCTGGAATTAAAAGGACGTAGGCAGCGGAATCGCAGTAGGAAATATGAGATGTGTTTTTCTGATTAGCGTCACTGATTAAGGATTAAGCAAAGATTATATTAATTTTGATAAACAAGTTTCAGATTGCGGAAGATATTAGTTTTATGTTAGTTATTATATATTAACGTTAGTGCATTCGAAATGAGTTGGAAATGCCTGACTTCTCTTTCAATTGCATCCGAATATTTCGATGTTAGGCTCTGGGCTCTGGATCACAACAGTATAGAGAGAAAACTGCTGGACTGATGAGCTGGCTAGACTCGGGGGACAATGGAGACGGTTTCATTGCAAAACGTGAGGTTTGGGGGTTACTTGGGAATCTGTGGTCTACTCCTGGAAAGATGGGTTTCGCCTCAACTCAGCGAGCACTGGGCTTGGGCGCAAACGTGCATAGTCGCGAAGTGCTTCTGGCCGCGGGTTGATGGGGGACGCTCAAAGTATCGTATTTTCTAAAGTTAAAAAGCTGCAGCTCTCTATCTTGTTAGGCACCCCTCCGCGTATTGTCCGTTTGGCGTGCATCCGGTGAGACATTTTTCTTTTTCACATGTCTGGTTCTCTTCCTTCTGCTTCTCTTCCCTGTATGGGACACAACGGACAAATAGGGCAGCCATTTATCCTATCTTAGATCACATGCTTAGAAAACCATCAGATAGCATCACGAGAACCCGCAACTGAGCAGAAGTCACGGTCGGCCAAAAAATACTTGGAGAAGCTCGATATTGCACGAACTAGTAGATGTAAAAACAACAGTCCAGAACCGTGTACGATGGAAGAGTCTTGTCGAGGTCCTATGCTCCTGAGCGGAGTGAACAATGATGTAAAAAAACAAAAAAAAGAAACACGTCTATTTACTACAGGACGAGTCGCAGTCACCATAAATTAACCCGTTGCTATAACATCCACAAAATATTACTTGTTGGGACCGTCCCCAAACCAAGCTGGTCATGCAAGTGAGTAGTTTATCTAACATTTACCAAGCGGAAAGTGATGACATCGTCTATGCTTATAGATTAATTAAGAAAGAAAGCTCCAGAATAAGCGAATTGCTATTCTTAGTGACAAGGCTTTATCTTGTTTTGAGGTTAAGCCTTCGCTAGTCCTTGAGCGCATAAAGAAACTGTATTTATTAGGAGGTCACAATCGCGTCAGACTTCTATGGGTTCTGGGATCCATGAAAATACCTGAAAATAAGGCGACATAAGCATTAGCTAGAGAGGCTACACCCTCCGTACTAATCCAATTTAAGTCCTTCCCTGTCTTGGATCAACATTCCATTAGGGAAGGCTGTAAAAGCGCAGACCTAAAGCTAAGAGATAAATATAAGCTAGTACCAAACAATGGGTCTACATGGGACATAAGCCCTTATTAGGATGGTACAACCAAAAGAGATTTAGGTATTTCATAAGCCTCCCTAAGGAAAAACAGAGAATGCTCACTAGCATTCTCACAGGTGACTGCTTTGGATAAGGTCCACAAACTCCTGCCGTTTCTGTGACCAGTCCCCGAAAACTCCAGCACACCTTCTTTCGAACGCGTGCCATAGATACAAAAAGGAGTAGATATAATATATCGGGCTGATATGGCAAGAAGAAACCCAAATACACTCAGTCAATCCAGCTCCAGCTTAGTTTTACTGAAGGAACTGGGTTTGGATGAAGTACTGTGATGAGTAGAGGGCAAAAAAGACAACAACAACTATATTCGACCGATGTTAAATTTCATACATAAACGATACTTTCAAATAAAGAAATGATTTCGTTAATCTACACTCAGCTTAGTTTATTTAATTCAGTATTGGCTCTCCTTGTTGGAAAACTCTTTCTAATTGCGCTATAAAAATAATAAAATATTCGGCTTTTAAGAAAAGTGTGCCTTGAAACTGCTTTACAAGCCCATTTTTGTATACAAATATTGAACATAACTGAACGGGGTTGAGATGCTACTGACATTACAGAAATATTAACGAAAAGATTTAAACCATTTTTAACGACTATCTGACAGGCCATACGAGTAATAATTCACAATCACTGTGGCTGTGAGACCAGATCCTTGTAAACCTAATGAAATATTTGCTTAGCTAAATAAGAACAAAAACAATATCAGCTTAGCCTAATTGAATTCGCTTCAGTGGAAGTCAAATCATTAGCCCATGCGAACAAGATTTCAATCAACGATAAAGACAAATAGAACAGGAATATTTGAAACTACTGAAAAAATGTCAGTAAGCATAGCAAAACGGCAGCAACACCCCATCGTGAGACAAGTGAGCGCCACAAAATTTGAAACTCTTCTGCTAATTGTAATTAATTATGGATCTATAAAAAATATTTACTATTTGTGGAAAAAACTGAAGCAACCGGTGAAGCGCAGCACGTGTTTACGAGCACATGAAAGAATTCTAAGGAAATCTTAATGGAGAAAAAGCCGCAAAAAAACATGCCAGCAATTGATATATTTTACGCGAAAAGGCAGAACAAAACGATTGAGGTCATATTTCTTATCACACTGATCTATTCTGGTTGGTGTATTTGTATATATGTATATATGGGCATGTATTTATGTACACTTGTGCTCAAAATAATAGTAGTTCAAGGAATTAACAAGTTTTAGCTTTTTCATAAATCTCTAAGAGATTGCAAAAAAAAAAAAAATACGTCATAATTTCAAAATTTTTATTCAGAATTTGTAGAAAAATTCTGGGTATGCAATTTTATAGCCAACATTTTTATATTCTTGTTCACTCAACTTGGGACATAGGATCTAGATAAGTCTCTTCCATCGTACACAGTTCTGGGCTCTTGTTTTTGCGCCGTGATGTCGGCATCTGCTAACTCACGCAACATCGACCTTCGCCAAGTGATCTTTGGACGATCGCGACCTCTATTCGCTTGTGACCTCTCTCTCTAGTGCCACTTTCGCGATGTTATGTATCTGGTGGTTTTCTAAGCGTGTGACCTATCCGTCGCCACTTTCTGTGATTTTCCATATGATGGGCTCCTCATTCGTTGATCTCCACAGCATGTCATTATACAGAATATTATACAGATGTCCCATTTAATACTAGCATAAGAAAGAGCAAGTTTGAAGTATATTAGCTGAAAATTCTCGTTGATTTTTGACATTTTTTTTGTTGTTAGCATTTCCTGCCACATAAAAAACTTGTGGAAAAATCAATGCACTATAAAACTGTACAACTTGAAATTTGCTGACTATAAAAAAACTAAGAAAAAAGAATATTTGAAAAGATTGAAGAAAAGATTAAAAAGTTTTGTTAACAATTTTTTAAATTTATAAAAATTTTTTTGGGAATTTTTTAAAAAACTTTGGAACTTTGAGTTAGGTGGCTTTTGTGGTATAATACAACACTGCCCTTTAAAAAAAAAATATAAAAAAAATTTAATAGAAAAAAATTTCAAAACATGGTATTTGTAAAAGATTAAGAAAAATTTGAAAAGAGAGGAGAAGGGTTGAAGAAAAAGATTAACAAGTTTTGATGACAATTTTTTTTCCTATTTTTTGTGACTTTTTTTTGCAAAAGATTGGAGTTTTGAGTTAGGTGGATTTTATGGTAGAATGCACTGTACTTTTATAAAAAATAATTAAATACAAAGAAAAAGGTGAACACATTGCATATCTAAAAGATTAAGAAAAATTTGAAAAGAGAAAAAGGTTGAAGAAAAAGATTAACAAGTTTTGTTGACAACATTTTACATTTTTTTTTATTTTGATACATTTTTTTCAAAAGTTTGGAGTTTTAAATTAGGCCGATTTTGTGGTAGAATGCATTGTACTTTTATAAAAAATATAAATAGTGCGTGTAGCATAGTACACATAACAGAAGTGAGTTTCAGTCAAGGTAGACAAAAAAAGAGGGAGAGATCCGAGAGAGAATGAGAGAGAGAGAAAAAAAATGTATATCTAAATAAATTCACAGCAAATACAAATAGACCAAATTTACAACAAAAAAAAAACGGAGAAGGGTCGACCGGTGTAGGTAAACGCCGAACACAAACCGTGGCAACAACGCGCACTACTCCGAGCGTTTATCACCCGCACAAACGCAGCGATCCCTGGACCGCAGCAACGGCACAAATTCCCGCAAGACAATACCAATAAATCCGACGGCGGAAAGTGCTATCACTTTATAGTACACACAAGCACTAGCCAGGAGTCGGAAATAAGCGCCAAAAAGTAGGCACCAAAAAAACGACAAAAAAATTGGGACCAGAAAACGCCCAAAACACCAAGGAAATATAACACCAAAAAGTAGGCACCAAAAATATATTTCCTAGAAGTTTGCACCAAAAAACAAGCGCCAAAAAGTAGGCAGTGTTATTTCCACTAGCAATTAGCAACCACAAGGAAAAACTCAGGGAGAATAGCCTTAAGGGGGTATTCTAGTCTAGAGGCCCGAATTTCGAGCATTTTTTGACGATGAATAAAAAAAAGCTATTGATATTTTTACGATACATTTTTTTATCATTTATTTATTCATATATTAGGAGCACACAAAATAAATTAAAAAAAAAAAATGAATTTTCATGGAGTTATGCGTCCTTGAAGTGGAAGGGGGAAAAAAAGCAGTGTCCCCGTCGTCACGATTTCTACCCTTTTGGTCATCTGAAAAAAAAAAAAAAATACAAATTCTTAATTAATATGAATGTCATTATCGTATGAACCAGAAAAAACGGAAAAAAATTTTTTTCCATAAAATGGCGGCTACTCAAAAAATTGAGGTCGATTTGTCTCTTATTTGTAAGCTTTCTCGAATTGTTTACACATATTAAAAAATTGAAATTTCCAGTTTTTCGAGCTTCATACGATAGAGATATTTTAAGGAATATTCATGACAAATTTCAAGCAAATCGGTTGATTAGAACTTGAGATATCGTGCCGACCGTATCGAACGAAATAGTTTCGAGAAAAACACTTTTGAAGTTCGGCGTCCGCTCAAACCAGTCAAGCTGTCGGGTCACTAAAATAGTTGTAGCTTCGAAAATAATTCGAATTTTGAAAAATCCTTTTAGGGAGATATTTTTGAATAGTTAAACTATCAAATTTTGAAAAAAAAATTTTTTTCGATTTTTTCAAATTTCTAGACTAGAATACCCCCTTAAGTGTATTTAAGATATATATATAAGGTACAAGGTATAGTTCACTCTCTCCTTTTCCTCTACGTTATATCTTTTGTCTCTCTCGCGGAACGAAATAACCGAAAACGTTGCATGGCCGTGAAATTTTACTCTCCATTCTCGCTCGTCCATCGACGCCTAAAAAGTTTCACTTCAAATATGTATTAAATACAAAAAATAAAATTTGAAAATATGGTATTTCTTTGAGCTGCTATTATTTTGAACACAGCTGTATGCAGTGGCCATTCATCATTAGCTGGCCATCGCATATGTAGAGCGGATATGCGAAGGCATTGGTAAGCCATTTGTTTTGTGCCTGTTTCAAAATTCAATAAATCGGCTTAGAATTTTGAAAAATGATGCTTACTTTTATGCTATTTGATAGATGCAATGTATGAAATAAGTAATTTTTAAGCGCCAGTAGCAGGGCGACTGCTTTACAGGGAAGAAGGAAATTGAATAAAAAAAAATTGAAATATATAAAAAAAAAATTTTAAGAACAAACGCATATTTCACATCACATTTCCCAGTCTTGGCTACAAAATATGACGCTCAACCGCCCCCGCACGCCAAGCGCCTACGTCGAGGCAATTAATCTAATTCCAATTATTGGCCGCCACAATGCAACAATAACAATACCACAAATTCACTGCCAATTTGTAGAAATCAATACGGCGCTGGTGAGCTGTGTGATTGCGCTGGCCAATGTGTGCTCGTATGGCTGTGTGTGTGTGTGTGAGTGCGCCTTTGTGCGCATATGAGTGATGCTTTGCTGCAGGCTGCCAGATCATATTTCTCAAGCGCACTAACAAGATGAACGAAGTGTCTAAATTGGTGTTGAACAATATTACCACAAAATGCCAAAGGGCGAGGTAATATCGTAAGAGCACAGCAAAGCGAAAAAGCAAAACAAAAAAAACACACACAAAATAAAAAAAAACACACAGAAGTACACACACACAAATGAAGGGAAATACAATAAATCGTAGGTCAGTTGGAGGAGTTTATGTGCAACATCCCTTTGTACTTTTTTGATTCTATACCTTCGATTTTTTTTTTTACTCTTCTTGGCACTAGCGGAAATGCGCCGATATTGAAAGCGTAATAAAAGTAAAAAGTAATCATAAAAAAGCGAATGCAATGGCAAAAGTGCTGCAGGACATTTTTGCATGTAAATACATTTTCTGCAACCAGCGTCTAAGAGCGTGGCAAGCGAAGTGGCAGCAAATGATTTGCGCATATTGCAGTTCCTGGCTGCTTAAAAAAATCTAAATAAATACATTTCTTAAAAATATGTCCCCTAAAAATATCTATAAACCCAAAATACAAACAAAATACTTCAATCGCTATACCGCAGACCACACCTATTCGAAGGCAATCTCTGCCATCGCTCGTCTAATCTCACCCCTAGCGATTTCGGCGATCCTTATCACACTCAATATTTATGTGTAAGCAATTAATTTGTATTTAATATTCTCCAAAGTGTCACTTAGTAATGCTTGAGCATAAAAAATTACAATAATTCCCACTTCTGCCATATCTTTCCTAACGCTCTTGCCCTCTCACAGCACACTCGTCCCATGCGCGCGTGTTCAACGAAAGTCGATGCGCAGTGATTCAAAAAAGAAAAGGATTTAACCACAAGGATTATTTTTCTTTTCATTTTCAATATTTGAGCGTCCCGAAGAGTCTATGAAATGCAATGAAAATGAAGTTATCATTGATTTGTGGCCAGGATAAAGTCACAGAAATTTATGACTTCATTTTCAAAGGCACAATGACGCGACACTTTCTTGTTTTTTTCCAAGCCTCATTAATTTATTGTTTTTTTTTTCATCTGGTTGCCGCAGCACTTCGCCTTAATATCAAGTATTTTAATACTCAAATATTTCATATTTTGTTTGGTCATTGCAGTTCCTGGATTCTCTGCTGACTTGTTTTTTAAGTATCCTTCTTGTTTGTGTTATTTCAATTTTGTATTGAGTTTTTCTATTGATGGTAGCGCCCAGCGTGTGTTTGTCTTTTGGGATGGCAATATAAAATTAATGCTGGTATTTGATTGGTAATCGCGGCGCATGAGTGAGTGGCTATTGATTTCTTTTACAGGCCTAGAAGATAAGTATCGCATTTCATGTTCTGAGCTAAGCTCTCTTAGTGGAGCGAAAAATCATTGAAATATTATTAGGCTGATTTAATGGCGCGATTCGTTCTATTACAAAGAGATTTTCGATTCGATTTTTATCTCCTATGTTTTTGTGTGTTTAAGAAAGGATTTATTACAATATTTTTGAGCAGAAAAAATAAATAAGAAGTGCTTTGAATGTCTGTTTTATTGCTGCTAGACATTGAGTAAATTACATGGGAATCTGTTTTTCTATTTTATATTTTTTGAGCAGCTAAAAATTATTAACTGCGAATTGAGAAAAATTATCAAAAGCTAAATTTTCGCTGTTTTCAGGCAAAACTGATCAATTTTTTAACTTGTAAGAATACACAGAATCCTTCAAGTTTGCTTTGGGCACAAAATACCATGAAGTCGAAATGCAAACTTCTTATAAAATCTAAGTTTTTTTAATTTGTTCACAGTTCGATGACTCCTCTTTTGACAGAAGTTAGGTAAGTAGGAAATCTATAATTTACAAAAAATTAATTCGATTTCGCCCGGTACCGCATAAAAATAATAAAAATCCACTAGAAAAGACTTTGCTACAAAATCACCATCAGAGAAATCTCATTTCGCCTCTAAAGGGTAGCTTAGGTTAGGTTCGCTAGGTTGCTTGTCCACGTGGCTCTAAGGCCTATACCTACATTTGATTTCCACACCCTAACAAAGTTGCTTAAACTACTTAAATCTTTTTAAGAAGGTAACCAGTCCCTCCAGTGTGACATTTTAAGGTTTTTGTGTCCAGGTCCTTAAAGAAATAATCGCCAAAATATTTGGCACGGCTTCTTTAAAGTGCAGGACATTCACGAGGAGGAGGTGTTGTACTGTTTCAATTTCTTTTTCACCTCCACCGTTACTGCAAAAGAAATTGTGAGGTACACTCATTCTACTGACTAGGGTGACAATAGCGCAGGGACGTTATGACACCTGTGAGAACGCTGATAGGGGCGGATTCTCCATTTAGGAAAGAATAAGTACATCTCCCTCATTCTGGATGTAGCGGAAGGATAAAGAAGATCATACTGGAGCAGTCGACCGGGTTTTCGCGAACAAAATAAGTAACAAGGATTGTTGGAATTAAATAAGAATATTTTCAGAATAATCAGAGGAGTTATAAGAAGATATTATGGATTGGATTATCAAATTACTAGCCTAGGAACTTATTGCCAAAGAACTTGCAGGTTCTGTAGAGAAGAAGATGAAACCACCAAGCATTATCGTGTCCGGCACTAACACACAAGTGTGACAAACACACGCAAGAAGAACACTCGGCGAATGCAAATATCAGTTTGGTCTGAGAGTGTTTTCTCACAATGTCCTTGGGCTTCACATTGTAGTACATGGAATAATAAACGCAAGCAGATGATTGATACATTTAGCTTAATATCTGTTATTGCAAATACAATAGACAAACTCATTTTCGAGGCAGCACTGTTTATTGACAAATGCACTTTTTTTCTGAAGAGAAAACAGTCAACATCGTAAGAAAAAAATTATGAAAAATTAATATGAAGAGAAAATAGTCAAGAGAGAAAAAAGTATGAAAAATCAATGCGAGTTTCGAGCCACTTGCACTTTACTTTAATTTCATTTTACCAGAGAAGGAAACAAAACTCACTCAAATTGAGGGAACTTTAAAATTAGTAAAGGAATAGAGGAAGTTGGGCTCCGAGAAATACCCTCAACCAATGAAGGGTCACAAGAGACCTTTCAAGTATTTCTGTTCAAAAAGCGCTCGGTTTACCTTCAACTTCATTTAAGCATTCAATGTCAGTTTCTCGGCCAGATTTACTGGTATATATTTTACTTTCTTGAAAAGGTGTCTAAGCTATAGTAGATTGAGGCCTACTTGATACTTTGTTCGTCTTCAGTCTCTCGGCTTTATATCTTAATAAATGGTTTGCAAAATAAGAAATTCTCATAAAAAATGTGAGCACACAAAATATTGCTTTTTTAATATATCAACCACGAGAAGGAAGAATTTTTCAATAATTAATAAATATGTTTTTGTTTTTTTTTAATAAAACTATAATTTATACCGGGACCGTAGCCAAATTGGTTGACGCGTGTCTACCATTCGGGCTCGAGACCCCGGGCATGAAACACCAAACAATAGAAAACGTTTCTTTTTCAATAGCGGTTGCTCCTCAGCAGACAATGGCAAACGTCCAGGTCTATTTTTTCCTAGAAAAAGCTTTTCATAGAGAAACCATCTGCCTTTGGGAGGCAGTGTAAGACTGTTGGTCCTCCATTTGTGGAAAAACATAAAAACACACACCACTAATTGAAGGGGGAGCTGGATCAAATAGCCAACATGGGAGGCAAGCGTCAATTATATAACTAAATAATATCGCCAATACATTCAAGATTGAAGAGAATTACATCTACTTTTAGTAAAATATACAAAAAAACCAGCAAAATAAAAGTCACTCTGTTATTTTTTATTATCCCTTCTAAGTATTGGCAACATATAAAATTCGTGCCGCTTCCAATGTTACAATTCTAAAACGTTTTAATTAGATTTTACACTCTTTTTCCACTAAGTAATCGACTAGTAGTAAGTATTTTGTTTACACAACATTTTTTCACGTCATGGCCAACGCCATAAATCATCGCATCAATTAACTCAATCACTCCTTCGTCTGCCACACTGCATTCACAAGTAGCACCACTTATTGCCAGGAAATAAGCCTTTCAGCGCATCACAGCTTCACCTACAAGAAGCAAAACAGTAAACTAAGTGAATATCCATGTGTGCATAGATATAAGGATGTGTGTTGTATGTCTTAGGGTTGTCTATGATGAGAACACGGAATTTCGGTATTTTTGAAGTTCTGAAAATTTCGGGTTTGTTTCCCGGGATTTTCGGGATTTTTAATTTCTTATAAAGCATGTGAAATGGAGAAAGGAAAGATCCGTTTATAGCAAAACAAAAGCAGCATTGACTTCAATTGCTAAGCAAAATGGATAGGTTTGCACGTTTTTTTATGTGTAATATAAAAAGCAATATATGGTCGCGTCGGGTCAGACTTTTTCGACTTTGGACGTGAAATTACAAAATTTATAATTTAGCTTACGACTTGAGCTTCCAGGTAGCTTCCTAAAATGAAATGTTCTATCGATTTATGGATATAACCCTGTAAAAAGGATCTTCGAACACTGCGAAAAAAGGCCAGATCTGGGTGCTCAAACGAAGGTTTTAAAAAAGGTGTCAAACGGAGGGTTAATTTAATTAAATTTATCTTTGAACATAAATAAATAGTATTATAAAGTACTACGTTCCGTTTTTTCTGATTCATCTTACGAGATTGAAAATATTTCTTTCAGCCAGAAACAACAAAAAAACAAAAACTTAAAAAGAAATGTTAAAATAAAAAATAAAAATGTAAAGAAAAATTGTTTTTGAGACACAAAAAAAAAATAAAAATAAAATTTTTATTAAAATTATTTTTTTTACTGAAAAAAATTATTTTTTAAATATTTATTTTAAAAAAAATATCTATTTCATTAAAAAAAAAAAATTAATTACAAAAAAAAAACTTTTATTTAACAAAAATTTTTATTAAACATTTTTTTTTTAATTTTTGTTTTTTGTTTGTTTGTGGCTTTTTATTTAAAATTTTTTTTATTTAAATATTTTTTTTTTAAGTTTTTGTTTTTTTGTTCCCTGTAGCTGTAATAAGTATTTTCAATAAAAATTTTTTTGTTTAGCTTTTTTTCCAGGTATCTTAAGGGTATTATTAAATGCATAAAAATCTTAATGTTCTCATTTATTTTTGTTACGAATGAACTCTTTTGAACTTTTAATAAAAAATAATGCCTTAAACCCATTTATTATACGTTTCTCAAACAACATTCACACAATTTTCTTCGAGTTCAGTTCCTGCAAAATAATGAATATCCAAATCCCGAAATTTGGGGATAACAATAACGAGTTCCCGAAACCTCCGGGATCATAAAAATTTACGTCCCTATTATATCTATATTCCTCCTTTGCTATTCACCTCAAATATCAGCACTTGCCGGATATAGGGATTCAACCGCTGAGATCATTAAAAATACAACCAAGAAACGCTTAAAATGCGATTTATAGACAAGTACACAACTACCAAGGCAAATATGTACATACTACGCGTACATATATGTAGGTGAACAAAAACAACAAACGATTAACTTCTGTACTAATAAAACTCAGCGGAATGCAAACAAAAAAAAAAGGGGGCGAAATAATCAGTAGCTGTAGTAGAGGCGGCAAACACAATAGTTGTTGAAGAAATAAAGATTTTAAGTACTCGCGTTGATGTTTACGCAATTCAGGTCCTTTTGAGAGCTAACATACAACTAAATACAATACTAACGCTGCCGCCGCCACCGCCGCCGCTGTCACTTTTCATACATGCAACCACATGCAATTGGGGCGTAAATGTAATTACTGACTACACCAATTGACTGACTGACTGACTGGCTGGCTGGTGGCTGACTTCTTACCCCTCATTGCTGCAGCTTTATAGCATATCAAATGAAGTCATTAAAATTATATCAGTTGGCTATCAACACTTGTTCCAGCCGGCGACACGCATACAGTAACTGGGGCAAGTTTGTAGTGAATGGCCGCCGCAAAGATAATTGTGTTTATGTGTGTATGTGTGCATGTTTGTAAAAAAATTAAAAACCTATTTGTGTAAAGTGCCTGAAAATGTTATTACTTTTCAATGTATTCACAATACTTTTAATTATTTTCCTTAATCCTCTTAGCAGGTCGAATGATTAAATTTTGATTGAGGTTCGCTGCTTAAGTCTTTTGTTTTGCATGCGGATTGAAGAGGATGCATTACATACGGACTCATTTATTATACATTTAGTTATAGTTGGTTGTTGAAAATTTTTTTTTTTTAATTTCAAGTATACAAAATTTCACTACAACCTATTCACATACACATATATATAAATTTATTAATTTGAATGCTTACATATTTTGTATATACCAACTTCCAAATCTATTCTTAGCAAAAATTGCACGCTTTCACAGATCTGCAAAATTTTCAGAGTGATCTATACGAATTGCAAATATTTGAAATAGTTCAAAATCTTGACTGTTTGTATGTATAATTTTTCAAGTATTTCCAAAATCAGCGCTGTGTAGCTTAACTTGCGATTTTGTTAGCTTAACTTGCAAAACACCATTCAGGGCAGCACTGGGACAAGTTCGGCATACTCCGGTGATGCCAATGCATGCCGTCCTTTGTACCCTCTCCAAATTGGTGATATTATGGCCCTTTTCTCTATTTACCGTATAACCTTTTTTTCTTGAATTTCAGTCGGACTTTTTAAACAGTCCATTCCCGGTGCTTTTTTGGTAGAAATTATGTATGCATTTTTCATATATTTTCCATTTTCCATAAATTTTCGCACTGTTCGGACAGCTCTTTGCCTTTTTTAGGTGCTCTTAACAATTCCTTTAAATGCGCTTATTTCTAGCGATCAGTTTCCAGCACATTTGTGAGAAACCTTTTACCAGGAAAAACTGAGTTTTTTTTCTAATTATTTAAATAAAATATTATAAAAATATTTCATTTGAACCACCCTTTATATTCCATCAATCGTTTAACGCATTTAGTCCTCTTTCCAATTTGCTTGTAGCGCATTTGGGTGGCCTAAGCTGCGCTACCGATATTGGATTTTTGCAGTGCTGTGAGCAACTTGATACGTTCAGGAATCTACACAAAAAAAATGCAATTTTGCACTTCAGCAATTTGTAACAGTTATACGCTCGTGCCGTATTTTTCTTTGTCTTTCCTTGGTTGATTTTTGTGCTTAATAATTTTTTCGCAGTCCGACTCAATTATCAAAACAAATAGGAATCAATTTGTTTGCCTTCATTTCCATTGAAAAATTGCACTTAAATTGCCAAACGTTATTCTGTTTGTTCATTGTGCGTAAAATTTATTAAAAATTGAAAGTAATTGTATGCAATTTGCAAATTGAAGTGATATTTTGCAATTTATATATTATATAGCGGTCGCCCCTCGGCAGGCCATGGCAAGCCTCCGAGAGTATTTTTGCCATGAAAAAGCTCCTCATAAAAAATATTCACAAAAAATATCTGCCGTTCGGAGTCGGCTTGAAACTGTAGGTTTGCTGGAGCAACTTCCATCCTTGAAGACCTTGACAAACTAGGCTCAAATTTTATAAAATTATGCCTACCGCTTCTAAATGAAAGAAGACGAATAATTCCTGACAACTTTTACATAAGTCTTGGCTTATATCTTAGAGACCGTAGTACTGATTTGTGTCGCATATTCCGTAATAATAAAACTGGTTTGCCAGAAGAAATTTTGCTGAAGTGACTAAGAAAGTTATAGCTTGGCAGTATAATACTTATATCACAGTGTTTATGATTTTTCGCCTGATTTCTGCCACTATCGTGGAATGGTATCTACTTATAAATTTAACTAGCATAAGGACGAAATCTTAAAGACCAAGATGACCTCAATGACGTTAAAAAAAGGTTTAATGTGGAATACTAAATTGGTCAATAAGTTCTACGGTCCGATAAAAGAGGGCGTTGCTACTAGTCTATAGATTTTTTTGTTATATTGGTACATTCTTTATTTGCACGAATGCGAAATTTCATATTAATCTGTCAATTCTTTCTTTGTTTACAAGTCATTTAGCAGCGGGGTGTCACAGTAATTTCTATAATGGAAAAAATCAAAAATTAAGGCCCATTTATCAAAGGTAGTGGTACTAGACCAACAAAAATGATTAGCACGTTTAATTGTCACGGCAAAGTATTGAAAAAGTAGAAAACCAAAAATTAATTCGCCTTGTTTTATTCTGTGCTGACAGCCACATAGACACAGCGAAAGAAAAAAAACGAATCAGCTGATTTACTAACACAATTTACTAATAACAATTTTTAGTTTTGAAAGGTTTAAAAGCAAAAGAAATTTATGAATGAATGTTCAAAGTGTATAAGGACCTTTCGCCATCAATTAGTACAGTAGAAAAATAGGTTGCTGAATTCGAACGTGGTCATATCTGACTTGAAGGCGATCCACGTCAAGGACGTCCAAAAACAGCACCAACACTAGAAATCATAGAACAAATATAGGAAATCACATTGGAAAACCGTGACATGACTGAAAAAGATTTAGTGGAAGCCACAGGCATCTCATTGGGCAGTATAGGCAATACTTTGATTGAAGTGTTGGGTTACAGTAAGCTGGGTGCCGCATTCGCTAGCAATGGAACAAAAACACATTCGGATGCGACTTTCTCAGTAACATTTAGAGCGTTTTCGAACCGATAAAGTAGATTTTGTGCGTCGATTCATAACTATGGTGAGACTGGGGTCCATCACCATGATCTTAAATCAAAACAAGAGGCTAAAGAGTCGTGAGAATCTGGTTCTTTGGCTCCAATATAAGTCTATATCCAGAATTCGGCCAAGAAGCTGTTAGCATCAGTTTTTTGGTATGCAAAACGAATTTCGTTTGTGGATTATTTGCGTACTGGTACCACAATAAATTCTAAATATTATTGTAACCTTTTTTATATGAGCAGAAGGAAAACAATTCAGTGAAAAAAGACATAGTTTGAAAAAGAAAGAACAAATGTTTTTCATCAAGACAATGCACTGCGTCACAAGAGCATTTTGACAATGGCTTAAACCCATGAATTAAAGTTCAAATTGTTGGAGCATCCATCGTATTCACCAGATTTATCCCTTAGCGCCTTTCATCTGCTTCCAGACCTAAAAAATACATACATGGAAAGCGTTTTTCATCAAATGATGAGGTCATAATTGCTGAAGAAGTGTATTTTGCAGCCTTTCCAGATTCACACTTCAGGGATGGAACTCATAAATTGGAATCTCATTGCAAAAAGTGTTTTGATATTCAGGGGGATTATACTGAATAATAAAATGCACTTCAAACGTAAAATTGTATTTTTCTTATCGAACCCTAAAACTTAGTGAGCAACCGATTAGAAGAAAATTCTTCCATCAGCCCCATGGACTAGTACAAATCCCGGGAAATGATTGACGGGGAATGATGAAAAACTTGTTTCAATCATTAAGAAATATTAGAAGAGCTAAAACAATGATTTTGAATTTGTAAATAAAAAGCATAGATTTGGGTCTTAGAACAAAAAAACAGAAATAGCGCGCCACTCCAAGAAATTGTAATTGAGTAAAATATGTCCAAATATGGTTCATATATCATATGATACATAAGCGTATCTGTATCTGATTACAGTACAAAATTGTTGGGGGCAGAGGGCCTGTTAAAAAATGACTCATAATTTTCTTTTTAGTGCCATCTTGAGACCCTTTAAATAACAAATACAACAAAAATTAGTCCTTCATATCAAAAATCTACAAGTACAAAATTCATGTTTTTACTGAAAAATTGTATTCAGAATAGATACTTAAGCAAATATTAATCCTCAAATTTACTTCGTGTTGTTTTATTTTATTATATTATTAATTAAATATAGATTTTTTTTTTTAATTTTACTTTACCTTATTTTACTTTCGACTTTAGATCCATTTTTTTTTTTTTTTTTTTTTTGTCGGGACAACTAGCAAGTGCAGCACTCAGACATTAATTGAGTCCATTGTACTACACTTGGATTCCCTTTTAATTTTCTTTAAATCTACCCGATCTCCGAAGAAATCTGAGTAGATCTTGTGGTGCCAAGGAGCCAAGATGGTCGCTTCTTAACACATCAGTGCCAAAGACCTCTAACCTGATTCGGGCGAAGGCGGGGCAGACACACAGGAAGTGATCCGCCGTCTCATCCTCCTCTTCACAGGCTGGGCAGAGTACACTGTCTGAGATGCCCAACCTTTCCATGTGCTTTGCCCACAGAAAGTGGCCCGTCATTAGTCCAACCAGCCGTCTGCACTCCCCTCTGCCTAATGACAG